>WWET01000164.1:5587-24241 GCA_011038615.1 Limnodynastes dumerilii | reverse complement strand
ATCGCACTGAGGGACATACATATGGAGGGGTGTGGTTGTTTTCCGTAAGGTCTTAGTTACGTGAAAGTGGGCAGGGTGAGGCATTTAAATGTGGTTTTGAGGGCGTGGTTAGTAAAATACGCACGTACAGAAGTAACATATACGCGTAAGTACATACTTAGCATTAAGGGTGGCTTATTGGGGCGTAAGTCACCGGAAACCTGTCCATGCTAGGGGAGTGTCATGGGTCTTGCCTTGCTACGTGCATGCGTAGATCTTTATACACATATATATATATACTATATAGCAAACTGAAATAAATATAACTACCTACTGAATATGTAATTACATTTTTTCATGGATTGTAATTTTGCCACTATATAAATAGTTTGTAAGGCCTCGTCTTGCATACAGAGTTGATGGGCCGTAACTAGGGGTGTGCGATAGGGGCGGCTGGCCAGGGCACAAAGCTTAAGGGGGCATCAGTTAGTCAATATTTAATGTTAAAATGGACTGGAATTCCGGATCAGGTGGGGCCATTTTTCCTATTTGCCCCTGGCTCTGCAGAGTTGAGTTCTGGGCACCACTCCATAAAAAAGACATTTTGGAACTAGAAAAAGTTCAGAGAAGGACGACAAAATTGATAAAGGGTATGGAGTCATTAAACTATGAGGTCTCAAGTTAAGGCCAGTTACGGCATGTTTACCTAAGAAAAGAGGCGTTTAAGATTAGATATGAATACCATATAAAATACATTAACGGTCAATACAGAGAACTTTCATGAGAACTTTTTACCCCCAAGGACTGTATACAGAACATGGGGTTACCCACTAAGGTAAGTATGAGCAGTCAAGATATGGAGTTCACTACCAGGGGAGCTTGTGATGGCATATTAAATTGATATTTAATAAAGGGTAAAACAAAATTTTTGTGGAAAAGGATATCTAGGGTTACCAGGACTGTTAATTAAATTGAAATATAGTAGGGGATCCTGGGAGTAATAGGACTGACATCTTGGGTCAAGAGGGATTTTTCCAGAATGAAAAAGATTGGAGTTTAATTCATCTGGATCAATTTCAATTTCAAATATAAGATAGGGATTAGAGGAGATCCATATATAAGTTGAACTTGATGGACGGGTGTCTTTTCAACCTCATTGACTATGTTACTATGTTGCTATGTTATTATGTATATGGCCCTATAGGTTACACCATGCATTTGTAAGAAAGCTGACTTAGTTAATGGGGAAGATCTAGACCTACGCCCGCCCGCGTTTTTACACTTTTCGTAAATGTAAAAGTGTCCATTTGTACTTACTTCGCATTCGCGCAGCAAATATTACTCAAGGAAACGATGAGCGTATGGACCTTAGGTGTGCCAGCTTCGTAACAATGCACAAAGGGGCGTGCCAGCCTGCGAAACCCGTAATTACGTTTCGTGGGCGGGGAGAGGTATTTAAATCGTACAGTATGGGCGTGCTAAGCATCGTAAATACACATGGATGCTAATACGTAAATACGCTATGCACAAGGTCCTATTATTTGCATAGGTCTGGATCAGGCCCAATGTTCCAAAGTATTTTTTTTCTAAATCCAACATAAAGTGGCGGCAATCTCCAATGCTGGTTCTGTGATCTGACATTCATGCAAACAGTGTCATTTATGAAGTTGCTGTTTGCACTGTAGAAATCTGCAGAGAACAACAAGATTTGTCAAACGATAACATTGGTCAATGTGTTTTGCCTATGATGCCTTTAATTTATATTAAATGACATTAATTTGCCACAAAATATATTTAGACACAGGTTCCGTTTTTAAATATAACTTTCAGATGCATTCAGTTTCAGATGTGTTTATATTACAAGTGGAAATGGTGATGTTCAGGAATGCAGGTTGCTGTAACTATTGTAAACACGCATACATTAGACACAGTTGTGCAAGCTGCAGATTAGAGTTTCCATTATTGGCATTTTCTGAAAGATACCCTACAGTAATTCCTAAACATATGTACATTTCATAGACAGGGCAATGGCCATGTGTTTAAAAAGGTACTTGACAGGGTAGAACCTCTGAAAAGGAACTTTCTGAACCCAGGCAGGCAAAGCATGCTGGGAGTCGTAATTTCACAACACCTGTTGGGCCACAGGTTAGAAAGGCCTGTTCTAATACATTTCTTCCTCCTGTACCTGGTGAAACCTCCTTTACATATTTAAAAACTATTATATCCCATCTCTCTCTTCTTGGTTCCAAGATATATGTGTTTCATTCCTCTAGTCTTTCTTAGAAACCTAGGGCCAGATTCACAGATAAGAAGGAAATAAGTATGCGCGAATTCGCAAAAATACGCACCTTAGTCATGGTTGCCGACTTTTGGCAGCTTACCTCCAGGAGATCCCGGAGAGAAGCTAGCGATGCATGCGGGGGCGGGGCTTAAGGAAGCGGGTTATGCAAATCGCATCATTAGGCTCCACCCCCTGGCTCATAATGCCCCGTGTTTTTATTGTAATAGGGATCGGGACGGGGCTTGATGCCGCAATTTGCTTCATCAAGTCCCTTCCAGTGCCTAGCAACAACTAGTATACTAGTGTTGCTAGGCAGGGGGGCAGGACTTGAGGCCGCCTCAAGTCACTTGCGGGAGATTTGCTGGCTCTCCCGGGATAACGGGAGAACTGCCCGAATTTCTGGAGTCAATTTGGAAAATTGTTGATATCCTAGTTCATTTTATGATAGGTGTTTGAAGCTGTGCTCTGACAAGACAAACCCTTGGCTGCCCAGCCCATGGGAAAGTCTGTATTTCACTTAGCAAGGATGTAGCTTTCCTGTCTAATTGAATTCATGTGAAACAGGCATTCATTTTTGCGTCATGCATCAAAACAAAAGTCTAGCAAGTTGTGCTGGATGTTAAATAGCATTGTAGAAAGGCAAGGCAGTACACAGTTATAAAGTAAGTAAATGAGGCATGTTATGCATTCAGTGTCGGGGATTGGGTAGACTTCCATTCATTTGTGTACATTGTTGATGAACTAATGTCAAATGCCAAAGCTAATACACAAGAAACAAAAAAAAAAGAAATCAAAGAAACGTTTTTCCCTAAACCACTGTCATTTGTCAGAAAGATAATCTTTTTAATTGTCCTTCACTAAATAGTATTTAAAGCATTGTAATACTAACACATGCAAAAATAGAGATAGGTATACAGATCAGGGACTAGTCAGTGCAAATAGATATGCATAAGTAGATGCAGAGATAGAGGGGTATGTACGCTGCACCTGTATTGAGTTCAGCCAGTGGTCATTACCATTACGCAGAGCTGTGGTGCTCCTCCCCCCTACGTGATGTTACATGTCGTGATGTTACATGTCGTGATGTTACATGTCGTGATGTTACATGTCGTGATGTTACATGTCGTTATGTTACATGTCGTGATGTTACACGTCATGATGGATCTGCATTAGAGATACCCAGCAGGCTGATGTGCAGGTGAGGCTTGTTTTTAAGAAGTCTTCCCTGTGCATTTGCCACCTGTTTAGCAGCCTGATACAGCTCTCCAGCGGCAAGTATTAGCAGTGGGGAGACTGATGACAGTGACTCCTCTGCCTGCTACCATCGATACCTGCTGCTTGAGAGCGGAGGTGAGATTTAGCGCCAGGCCCCCATCTCTCTCTCAGGCCCCAGATGAAAGTCCCGGCAGTACACACACACCTGATAGCGGACCTATTTGCACAAAGACAAAAGCTACCAACTGTCTTCAGAAATGGATTATCATCAATGTAAATGTCTCAGCAGGTGTTTGGTTAATTGAAAATTCATGATTTATTGCCACTATGGGATATATAAAATTAACTACGTAGGCAGGAATCAATACAAAATGTGCTGTTCCCTGTTTATTATGGTAGCTACCTAGTATGTATAATTTAAGGTGTCTCTATGGGACACTATTTTATAGATTAGGCTGTGAATCTATAATATTATATTATTCCCAGCAGGGGCTGTCCCATGAAATAGGATGATTTCCCGCCAAGGATAGGTCCTGTTATTCCCTGCTGGGACTGATAACCCTAGTAGAAGAGGGGGTCCAGGGCAGAGCCGCACTGCGTGGAGCATGGCTTCAGCTGATCTTTGTCTGTACTACTCCCTGCACTGGCCACTGCTGCAGATCTATGTGTTATGCTGCTCTGACACCTTTGAAGAATAGGGAGTCTTCAATTAGCTGATTGGCTCCCTTAAAATATCGGGCGCTAGTGCCACATATAAATTAAACATGTTTAAACCTGTTTAAATAATTGTACCAGAGTGTTTCAGGTGCATTTATTTGGTGTTTTAAAAACTGATCCTGGTCATACACTACAGCAATTATTGGCCTGATAATTGGAAGATTGGGCCACTAATTGCTCTAATGTATGTTCAGCTTAGCAGGGGATAAAGAAATTTTTGAGCAATCAAAAACATTCACACCCACACTCCTACTCAAACATGCTTTAAAGTCTATCCCACTGCATTATTACACAATGTACCTAAAAGCACAGCAGAAATTAGTGTTTGGAGTTTTTAAATTGATATGGTGTTGATTAGACCATTTCTAAAACTACTCGCTCTGAATTTAGCCAGAATTTGCTGACTCATGTAATAGTTATAAAGTAAAATCATTTTACAGCAATGCTTTTGTTATATTTTGTAATGTCTGTCTGCTTCAGCAAAGCAACTACTTACACACAAAGGTGCCACAGTCCTGATGCTCATTAACACTAATGATCAATTTAAGCCATAAGTAAGTCTTAACCAAGCATTATGTTTCAAGGATAAATTAATTTAACGGAGGAGGGGGGTAATGTGGTTGGTGGGTAATTATTTCTTTATGACATTTGTACTTTATTTTAGAAATTTCTTTCATTATTGTTATAAACCCAATGTACACTGTTTCTGTGCATGTGATGGGTCTACTGTTTTTTGTTTTTGTTTTTTATTGATCATTATTAACATAATGGCAGATATACAACTGCAAATCATGTGTTATTCTGCCCACCCATTTCTGTCAATGTGGAGCTACTATTTTGAAATAACTCCTATTGACTACACATTACCATATTGACTGGTGCTTTAAATATTAGTAGATACAGTGTAATATATAAATGTAATTCCCCATGCTGGTGCACAGTGTTTCTTGTCAAAAAGGAACAGTTATGAAGACCAGACTCTGCCACCCCATTGAACTAGAGTCTACAATTGCTGTTAGTAGCCCAGTTCAAATTAAACTGACCACTACCTCTCTCCCCCCCCAAAATATGATCTCTGCATACCTACATCACTCATCACAGGGTGCTCCTCACTATCACAATATATAACACCTTTTTTTACAGCTCACACTATAGTAAGTTGTGTCTTCCACTTTCAGTTCTATATGGTAATTAGCCTGGCTGAGAACATGTGATTAGGTTGTACTGTATGTTTTATTATGACTTTGTTCTTTTTTTGTGGTTTTAGTTTTTATCTCTTGGTTTTTTTTGTTTTGTTTTTTACTATATTGACAATGGGCTGGATCCAGACCTTGTTAAGTGCTTGAACTTAGTTACTCCTGGGCTAAACCAGGTTGATTTCAGGGGGAGCCAAGTTAATTGTATTTTTTGCATGCAGGGATATATCTTTAAACTGCTTACTGCACACAGATACTGACCAGCTTTACTATCACACTGTTATTTATACTTGGGATATGAAACATCACCTCTCAACTCTAATACTGTTTGCAACAGATGAAATATGACCCCCCTGCAATAAACATGGTTTAGCCCAGGAATAACTAAGTTCATGCGCTTAACAAGGTCTGGATCCAGCCCAATATGACCTTCTTTCCAACCTTCAGTCTTTCATATGACCCCTCTCCCGGTTCTCTGCAGCCCCTTATCTTCTTGTTTTCTCCAATCCCCCCCTTTGCCACACACATACACAAAAACACACAACTTGTGGTCTGGAACTTGCTCACGGGACTCTGAAAGAGGTGGTTAAAGCTGGAGAGAACAATTACTGAATAAATCAAACATTTCTCCCCAAATCCCCCTTGGTTTGCTTCAGTCTTCTCTCATTTACCATTTCTCTAGCCCCCTTCCTCCCCCTCCCTATGCTGTTACTCTCCAGACCCTCTTGCTCTAAAACTCAAACTTGTTCTCCTAATCGTGTAGTGCCTTGGAACACTATAGTGCCTGTGTTGCTACCACTATCACAGTTAATGGGCTGGATCCAGACTTAAGTAAGTTCTTGATATTAGTTACTCCTGGGCTAAACCATGTTGATTGCAGGGGGAGTTAAGTTAATTGTATTCTTTGCATGCAGGGATATATCTTTGAATTGCTTACTGCACACAGATACTGAGCAGTTTTACTATCACACTGTTATTTAGACTTGGCATAGGAAACATCGCATCTCAACTCTCATATGTCCAGATGAAAATGAAATATGACTCCCCTGCAATCAACATGGTTTAACCCAGGAGTAACTTTCCTATTTAGACTTGGCATAGGAAACATCGCATCTCAACTCTAATATGTTTGCAACAGATGAAATATGACTCCCCTGCAATCAACATGGTTTAGCCCAGGAGAAACTAATTTCAAGCACTTACTTAAGTCTGGATTCGGCCCAATGTCCTTGTCTAGATGCCAATACTAATTTATTACGATACATACAAGACTGTAAAGCACTTATGGTAGAATTTCCTATTTACTCCCCATATTCCTTAACTGTAAACTGCATTAGTTATTCAACAAATTGACTTATTGTTCCTCCCATCTTTTCTAGTATTATCTTCAGGAGGGATCAGTATGGAAAACATTGCTACTACAATGGAAAAGACTTCCAATCTTTGCTGTAATGATGGCGGTGATCCTCACTATTCCATTCTTGGTCTATTATTTGGAAACACTCCAGCATCCATCACCTAACCTGTTATTTAAAGGTGCTGCAGTATGTGCTGGTCTTATTGCAGAGATCATCTTATTCAAGTGAGTAAACTATGAAGGATGGCTTTTGTAAATTGGTTATTTATATTATTTAAAGCATTTTCCAATATATGATAGAGGTACAGTATACTAATTTCTCCCCAGTGTAACTAATTAACTAGCTACATTAATAACAATTATATCTGCATAACTTTTATAGCATTTAAACATCTTGCATACAATTACACAAGTTTCAATTCCCAAGAGTTTGCACTATATTTTAGTGTATTGTATCTATATGATGGACGGGAAAGCTAAAAAGGAATTAAATTCATACCAGATTACAAAAATGAAGTGATGGGAATACAAGTATTTTGGATTTGGATTCCTTGGACTGGATCCAAAGTTAAGAGGAAAAAAAATAAGAGGAAACAGGTAGAAAGTTAACAGGTGGAAAGCTACACCGGGACAAATCCATGTGAAATTCATTGCATGCAGGAAAAATACTTGGCTTCTGATTATTGCACACAGATACTGATCAGCTTTACTTTTATACTGTTGTTTAGACTTGGGCTAGGAAACTCTAACAGATTAAATTTACTCCCCCCACATTTCAACATAGTTTAACTTCCCACCTGCTTTCTTCTTATTTTTAAATGTTGGATCCGGAACCGTTGTGGTTCAGATACACTGATTTCTAACCTAGGACCAGATTCAGACTCCCGCACGCGTTCCGTGCGTGCAGGGGGTCTGTAATAACGCGAGACAGAAGGGAGTGCACACCCCCTGTCCCTCCCCTCTGTGGTGCGTGCTTTAACGCATTAACTCAATCGTGCGGATCAGCGGTCCATACGACCGCTGATCAGCTACAGTGTGGGAGATCCCTCCCACCCTGTACACTTTACATGCTTCCCCCTGCCCGCTTTAGTTCCATCCAATTGTTGCTATGCTAGGATAACTATAGTAACCCTAGCATAACATCTGGAGGGCGCATGCTCCAGTTAAGTCAGGTGACTTACATACCTTGCGTGCGTAAGTTACCTGGCATTACTAAATCTGAATCCGGCCCTTAATGCTTCCCAAAAATGGATTTTAAGTACAGTACCAACTACCAAACACCCTTCAAGCCTTCAAGCGCAACTTCACAAAACACCTCTTCAGATTATCTTACTCTTCCTCCACCTGCCTACTCCTGCTTACCCACTCCTCCCCCTTCTTATCCCTGTGTCTCCTGTTAGCCTATCCCCTCCCATTTTAGCATGTTGGCTCTCATGAGCAATGGTCCGGATTTATAGTTACGTAGTTTTCGTCTTACGTACGTTGTTTTAAGAATTGAGCTACTATGCATGAGTAGCAGCTTATTTACGCTATCTACGTCCCATTTCTGTACGTAGATTGCGTAAGCGCAGTCTTTAGTAGCTCAATTCTTAAAACATGTACGCAAGACGAAAACTACGTGAACTGTGAATCCAGACCTATATCATCAAAAAGTTACTCTGCTTCTACAAGTAAGAAAGATAAAACAGTCCAGATCAGACTAAACTATAAAATCTTTTAAAGCCTATTTTGTGTTAACTAGGTTTAGTTAAAAGTAGGAAAAGTTGCTATTCTTCAATTGTAGGGCACTAAGCTGCACATGTCTGTGCATGTTAAGCATGCTTGTGCAATTAAACAGAGAGTAAATGTCCAGTGTTTTCCTCCTCATTCTTCGTTGATCTTATTCAGGAAAAAGGCAAGTGTTTCAGGACTTTTTTTTTCCATCCTTTACTTCTTTCATTATGAGGAAGAAATTAAACATCCCTCCAAGTTAGTACTTAAAATATCAAAGACATTGTTAAATGCCTTTGAGTCACTATACAAGTAATTCACTTGTGCAAAGCAGCTACATGGTAAACGAAACCGTTCGGGGGAGGTTTCCAAAGCTGAATAAACACAAAATTAATTAGTCTGAAACTTCCTGATGGATCTATTTAATGAAAGCCTGTTATTGTGTCAGGCACTCAACACCATGAATTTGTTTTATTGTGTTCTGTGTTTCTTTTTTATTGAACCAACATGAATGTTGTGCATAAATATTATTATGTGAAAACTTTGAAGCCATCTCTATATATGACATATAAGTCATTTCTTTACCATTCCAACTAAGACATATAAAAGCTGTTGTGTATAGCAACACTTAAGAAATTTGTCCACAATTAAACCACAAACGTAGTACCCTAAAGGAATTGACCTTCAGCTGAGAGGTCTCTAAATGTTATTTGGCAGGGAGCAGTTGGATTTGTATTCATGGGAGATGTCCTCTTAGAGAGATTTATACTTTAATTGGTATGATACTTTGTTTAGCATGTGGTTAAGCAAATTGCTATTGTCTTATAAGGCTTTCTTTGTTTAATGTAGCTGACATGCAAATCATTGGCTCCAGTAAACAGCGTTCATATATTATCTTCAATATTAATGTTGTTTTGAAATACTGCTTGTTCCACTTGTTCCGATGACAAACTCTATCAGAATGACACAATTTGACTTTGCATGTTTTTGCCACTTTATTTATTATTATTTTTTTTATTATTATTGGTGATGCAAATCTTTTCTATTCCCATATGACTTTTAAATGATCAAACATTAAAAATGAAACATTTGTTATGTTTGTTAGAATTCAGTCCTGTGTCAAAGGCAGATGGTTTGACTTACAATACCATCATAGAAAGATTAGGCTCTCAGTCACTGTAACCAATGTTTTTATAATTTCATCAGTTATCAGCTTTCATTTTAAGCTGAGCAATATACATATGATTCAGTATGTATCCTGTATAGAAAACTTTCCCACACTTATTAAAACCATGCAAGCCTTTTAAGAGGAACCATAATATTCTGCATGTTTTTATACATGTCCTAGATGGCTCCACCGAGCATGACCAGCCCAACAATTTCATGATGACAGGGCTAGTAGCTCTCATTGGAAAATGTCTGTTCCATGGCTAGGAACGTACTCAGTCAAGCCATCATTCAGATCTGAAGTCCCATCCAATAGGCAGCAGGTTGTGGTCTCAAGTGGGAGGGGTTTGGGATGTTAAGTAAGGGCGAGAAGTCGCCTGCCCACGATATCATAAATTTCGCTCCATTGCCATTTTAAGTGCAATACAGTATTATGTAATATCACTGTATTGGTGTGACAACAGGCTATAATTAATAGATACTTTATTAAAACATTTTTACCATAGTGTTGATAAACTGTAATAATATTTTAACAGATAAAAGATGAAACAAAACAGATATTTAGATTTTTCCATCGGCCATAGGCTTTTAACTGATATCTGCTTAGAAGATGGGCACTGGCATATGACTGTGTGATGAGTTGTGTCTAGAGCTTTATTTGTTACATACAGGGCTCGAAGTGAGAGGGTATATGGGGTGTATGCCATACCATCACTTCTCCCACTGATTTAATTGAAAACCTATTAATCTCCATTCACTTCTATTATTTCTTCATTTTCATACAACCACTTCTAAATGTCCATACCACCACTTCCAAATTTTCACTTCAACCACTGGTTACATATATGGCAGATGTCATCTTCCAAACTCCTCTTTCTTAAACCCCTCTCACATCACCACCAAATACCCGGGTTTTTGGCCAAAAACCCAGGTCTTCGCAAAAACCTGGTTGTGATGTGAAACGTCCCTTTTTCAGCTACCTGGGTCTAATGACCCGGGATTCAGACCCGGGGAAAAAAGAAGGTTTTTTTTCCGGTTCGCACACAGGTAAGGTGTCAGTGTGAAAGGTCCAGGGTTGTTAATCAATCCAGATCCTTCACAAAGACACCTGACTGGACAGATTTCTTTACTATTGATATGGCACTAGTAAACAAATCTGTAGCCGGGGAGCCACGCACAGGGAAAGTAGACAGGCTGCATTTTTTTTTGTACATATAGGTCTCCTTTCTGGTCCGTCTGCCTGCAGTTCCACTATTCGCTACTATTAACTTAGTATATGTCTGTCTCCTTTCTGGTCCACCTGTCCTTTCTGGCATTTCTACCGGCATCAATCTAGCCAACAGGCAAGGAACTTATGCATACTCCTCTACTTCACTCCTTTGATGATTCTATATAATATCTCATCATGACCATATCCACACTTAGATAAAATGCTTCTGCATGCAAGGTGCCGAAAACTCAAGCATTCTGCTTGTGCACATGCGCATACAACAATCTTTTATTGTGTATCTATATCCTAAGGATCCAGACTTTGGAAATGGATGTGTTCCCAACAATGAGATAGGGCAGGATGCATACAGCTTCTGCACTGTCCCCATTTTATGGAGCTCTGAGCACAGCTGCAGTGGAGGTCTGTATATGGTCCTGACACTCTTTATTGTTAATTGCACTATGTTGCTGACAAAGCTTCTTATATAAATAATTTAGCATTGTATGATCGGTTGTTGTTATAATAACTTTAATGAGTTACAAATACATCTAGGTTTGTTGTGAGTCAGAACCTTCTGTAGCCATGTAAATGTATGGAAGTTTACATATACAAAGTTCAGCTTGCTGCCACTTTCTTTAATTAACATCTTTTTTTTTTTATCCTGGAGTGTATAACAGGACGTAGCAAAATGTATCTCATTGAAAATAAGACGACCACGTTCTGACAGCTTAGAAATAATACTTCTACAGGTTAAAATGTGCCATGTATTCCTTTTGATAAGCATGGAATTTCTCTAAAAACAAAATCACTTTCTCTACTACTTTACCTTCTTTCCCTCAAACCACTATGCTATGTGCAAGCAAAGCCAGATTTAAAACTCATGGGGCCCTAGGCCAAACGCCGGATTGGGGCCCCCAAGAGGGTGCTGATAGCTATTGGGAGAACCAGTGAGAGGAGAAGTTGTTATACTGATGTGGCTGCTTGAGCTACGACTTTTCACAAATGCAGGCGCAGATGATATTGATGAGCCTGCATATCAGAAATGACAGCTCTCGTCTGATAAGGCCAAAAGGGTGATTCACAGTGTTGGATCCCAGGCAGCCATGGGCCCCTGGGGCTCGCTAGGCCCTATGTGGGTGCCTAGGTTGTCTTGTGGGTAATCTGGCCCTGGGTGCAAGTGTAGACCTGGTCAAAACCATGTTGAACTGTGGGGGAAAGCAGATTTTAGCTGAGGACTTCAAAGCTGTAGTTTCCTAGCTCAACTTTAATTTACAGATAAAGCTTTACAGTGTGTGAGTTCTAGGTTTATTAGCACATTTTTCCTGCACGCAAAAAATATTTAAAGTTAATTTGCATCCCTCACATTGCAACATGGTGTTTGCTATATGCAGCTATCAGGCTAATTATGATGCAGCCTAGCTCACCAGGTTTTAGAGGGCACCAACGCAAGATGCTTAGGGAGCCTGCTGGAGAAGGACAGGAACCTGGATGTGAGAAATGATTCATTTGTAGCTGTATAGAAGTCTAAACATTGGTGTAAAGGGGTCTGAATAAAAATAAGTGTTAAAGACATTAAATATGGTATGAAAGGCATGTCAGCGCTTTGAGTATTGTAACCTAGTGCAGTCATAAATCTTTATCAGACTCTGCTCAAGTGCGCACTTGTTTTGTCCTTAAAAAGGTGCAAGTGTAGCTCTAGATCAGCCCATTTGAACATAGCTTTCCATTCAGTACTGTATAAATATCCATATCCCATCCTGGGTATCAAAAGGTTAGTTCCATATAGGGCAGCTTCCCGAAGGGCACCCAGGCTAAAAAGCCACCTTTAAATCTTTAGAGCTTCATAAGTACTCCTTTTATAGCTGAACTGTGCATGTTATTGTGCCCCACAGATGGAATTGCATAATTATTCCTAATTAATGAAACCACACTCACAACATGGCAAGCTGATTAGTAAGACTGCATAGTTACCTCCTTAGAAATGCCACTTAAATTATTAAATTTAAAATAATACAAGTTGACAGGTCCAAATAGCATTACAGCCCCCACACCCCACTCCCAAAAAAAATATCTTCCTTATCCTCCCATGGCAGTATGTGACCAATTGGTATTTCCTACAGGACTGGAGCCAGGACAGGAAAAAGACGACACCCAGGATGTATATAAGGGCCCCTTCTCTGGCGCTTTGTGTCTTCCTCAGTCTAGGAGTCATCACCACTTGGTTTTTTGTTTTGCAGGGTTAGTGTTGGGCTTACCCAGTGGCCCTATGCCACGATATTCCCAGGCTGCAGTCCTGAAGCTCTCCCTGGTTTGTTTCCAGTAAGTGGGAGGGGAGTGACTAGCCTCTTAACTGCAAGCGTTAATGCTTTTGTGGTTTGCTGCCCTGTCACTGTAGCAGGGGTGGCGTTGTCTCCAATGAGCTTTCACGACAATGCACCGGAAGTGACGCTTTCTTACGTTGTGCCAGAAATCCCATAACACATGGGTGCCGCCATGTTTCCGTAGCCTATTACACTCTATGGGCTCATGTTATGCTATGGGCATTCCATGGTTTTCTGTTTCTGTCCACTTGAAGGCTATTTAAACAGGATCGTGGCGTTAATAAATTGCTGTTTGGAATTGTTCACCAGGGACTATGCAAGTATTATGGATATTATCCAAACCACATTCATGAAGGAAAAATGTTCAAAGACCAGGAAGTACGGGTAAGGTCCAGGTAAGCCAGCATAGTTTTTAATTGCTATCTTGTTTAGCCTGTCTTTTAGTCAGTTTCTTACCTGGCATTTATATGTAGATCTGAAACCAGTGCAAGGAAGGGAACTATTCAGAAGGATTCTGAACAATTCTGGACACTTGAATCACTCTGAACATGAGACCATTCGAGATAGAGTTAGTCAAACCATGCCTTGGCTATGCAAAGGAATGTATCTTACATCCATGGACCTGAGGGATGACTATCTACATATTCCAATCTGTTCACAGCATCAGTTTTCAGGCCTTTCATGAGCATTTCCAATTCAAGGTATTACATTTTGTCCTGTCAGCGTTTCCATGGATATTCACAAAGGTCCTTGTTCCTATAATTGTAAATCTCAGAATAGAGGGGATGCAAGTTTGGCTACATCTGGACAACTTATTAGTAACCACAAGATCAAGAACACAAGCAGAGACCCAGACAGCCATACTTCTGCAGGAGCTACAGAAACATGGATGGATAGTAAACTGGGTGAAAAGTAAGCTACATCCTTTGCAGTACCTCAAATACCTGGGAATGATCGTAGACACTACCCAAGAAAGAGTTTATCCATCACCAAAAAGGAGACAAAATCTGATTCCACAAATGATGCAGTTGAGAAAACAACCATGGTGGGCACACAAAAGTTCAGCCCTCAGAATCCAGTGGTTTTGACCACAGACACCAGCGCCCAGGGCAGTATGTGGCAGGCACATTGCTCAAGGATCATGGGGGCCACAAATCAGTATGTCCTAATCAAACATCAGAGAACTGTGAGCGGTCAGAGTAGTATGTCATAATTTTCAACCTTTGCTGCTAAGAAGAATGGTAACTGTTCAATCAAACAACAAGACAGATTTTTATAAAAAACCAAAAAGTCTGTCATCCTTTCCTGAAAACATTAAAACTGTTGCCAACCTTAAAAAAATAGGTATTCTCTTCTAAGGTAATTGCTACAATGCTTAAAGCCAAAAAACATATGACTTTGAAGATATACCATAGGATATGGGATATCTATGTAAAATGGTGCTGGTAATGGTCATAAAATATGTCCTACGTTCATTATCAAAGTATTGCAATTTTTGCAAGCAGGTTTAGATAAATTTTTAGCACTCAGTGCCCCTAAAGTTCATCTTTCTTCCTTGAGTGCCAAGTTTGACCACTACCCAAGAAAGAGTTTATCCATCACCAAAAAGGAGACAAAATCTGATTCCACAAATGATGCAGTTGAGAAAACAACCATGGTGGGCACACAAAAGTTCAGCCCTCAGAATCCAGTGGTTTTGACCACAGACACCAGCGCCCAGGGCAGTATGTGGCAGGCACATTGCTCAAGGATCATGGGGGCCACAAATCAGTATGTCCTAATCAAACATCAGAGAACTGTGAGCGGTCAGAGTAGTATGTCATAATTTTCAACCTTTGCTGCTAGGAAGAATGGTAACTGTTCAATCAGACAACAAGACAGATTTTTATAAAAAAAAAAAACCAAGGAGGAAGCAACGCCTTTGCTCAGTGTTTATAGCAGGAAGTATCTATAGCAGATTCTCTAAGCAGAGGTGCCATGTATTCAACCAGATTACCAAAGTAATGGGGAACACTTGACAAAGACCTTAAGGGAATACAAGAACAATAATGTAAAGAGGTTCTTCTCCAGGTTCCAGGAACCAAAATCTTGTGACACAGATGCCCTATCCAATCTTGTGGCATAGATTCCCCTATCCATCCAAGTTTCCATGATCCAGAAAGTGCCGAACAAGATCATTATGACACGTTCAAGATTTTTTGTGATTCTACCATTCTGCTCAAGCCGTCCCTGATTCAATCAAGTTCTCAACTTGGCAGCAGACAAACCAGGGATACTTTCCGTATTCCCACAACTGCTGAGGCAAGGAAAAGTGTGTCATCCTTTCCTGAAAATATTAAAACTGTCGCCAACCTTAAAAAATGGGGATTGACTTCTAAGATAATTGCTACAATGCTTAAAGCCAAAAAAACATACAACTTTGAAGATATACCATAGGATATGGGATATCTATGTAAAATGGTGTTAAGGTAATGGTCATAAAATATGTCCTACGTTCATTATCAAAGTATTGCAATTTTTGCAAGCGGGTTTAGATAAAGGTTTAGCACTCAGTGCCCCTAAAGTTCATATTTCTTCCTTGAGTGCCAAGTTTGAGCAGGACTTGGACAATAACAAATATGTGAAGAAATTCATTTAGGCAGCTGCTTGGATAAAACTAGCAATCAAACATCAAAAACTAGCAATCAAACATCCATTGGCACCTAAATTTGGTGTTTGACATCCTAAGCAGTCATCCCTTGAACCTTTAGAAAACATTAAATTAAAGTTTGACTTGGAAATTGGCTTTTATAGTAGTTATTACATAAGCCAGAAGAGTGTCAAATTTACAAGCCTTTTGGTGGAAAAGCCCTATACTTGTTTCCACCAATACAAAGTGGTACTCAGAGGTAATACAGATTTTCTCCCCAAGGTTATATCAAAATCTCATATAAACCAAGAGGTAGTTCTTCCCTCCTTATGTCCCAATCCTACAGTATAGAAAGAGAAAAAGTATCACATCCTGGACTTAGAGAACACAAAATCTAAATTAGCCAGATAGATAGTCTTGTATTCAACAAGCATACATTTGCAAAATTTAGAGGTATCGGCAGGAATTAATGCTCATTCCACCAGAGCAATGGCCGCATCTTGGGCAGAAGAAAGAGTTTGCATCGATACAAGTTCTCTAGATGGATCTCAATTCACACCTTCTCTAAACACTATGGACTGGATTCACACCCAAGAATCTGCTGCCTCTTAGGTTCTGATTTTTGGGTACAGAGCCACTGCGCATGCGTAGTCATATAGATTACGCAATGTATGTAGTGGTCACATATGTAGATTCACTACGCGTGGTCATTAAAGACCGTATGTAGTGATTTAAGTAAAAGGAGGCGTGCAAATGCGGACTAGGGTAAAAAGTGGGTGGGGGAAGGTATGGTAAGCAGACTTCCTTCTTAAGAAGGAAAATACGCAGTTACTTAAGGTAGCCCTATGGCACTCATAAGTGTCATTAGGTTCCTAACAATGGTGGCGAGTTGTGAGGTTGGTTGGGTGGGTGAATTAGGTGTGGATTCGGCCACACCTAATTCACTCTTAATTGTGAATACGGTTCTATAGGCTTAATATTCTTGTCTTTGTCAATGCGCTAGATTTGTCAGAAAAGTACTTAGTACTGTAGTTTAAATTCTATATAGACGCAGAACACTGGAGGAGTGGTCCTTATATACATCCGGGGTGTCTTCTTTTTCCTGTCTAGGCTCCAACCCGTAGGAAATACCCATTGGTCCTATGCTGCCATGGAGAAGTCAAGCAAATCATATTGTCAAGTATAATCTCCCTTTTCGTCATTCTAAACTAATTAAAAAACAAAGCTGCCACCTTTGCTCACAAAAACCATAAATAGATATCAATGTATTGTGCATTTAATATGCAGTCCTGAGGACTTGCCTGTGTTTGAGCACCAGAGTTGATACAAAGCAATAGCGACATGTCTGTCTCGTTAGCTCAAATACATTCAGTTCTTCGGTTCAAAAGGTGGCAAACTACTAGGGAATCCAAACATCCTTACTTCATTTAATGAGTTTTTACATACAATCAAGTCTTAATAAGAAGTCACCCTGTTAAATCTTTAATGTTATATTAAAGGTAAACCTATTTACCATCTGTTCTTTTGCAATATATAGTTGTTTTTCCCCATGGCTTAAAAGTACAGCTGTGCAGCTCCTATTTTTAAAAATGCATAACATTTTTTTTAAGTGTATTTAAAATATGCTATTCACTTAAATTAATGAAGCAGCACTGAAATTTTAATAACCTTCAATTTTCTCTAATGTCTAAGCATATCTACCTGCAGAGAACTTCAACTCAAAATAGCCAACGCTGTATAATGAACATGTGTGCCCAGTACTACTACTCAGCATGCTCTTTATTTAATTTCAATTAAACCCACAACATTAATTGTTCGGCTCACCATTCTGTATTAGCCTCTTACTTCCCTCTCAATTGCAACAGGTTAGACTTTGAAACAGAAAGTAATGACCATGTAAAGCCTTCATCTGGAACAGGAGACCCGTGGAATATGTGACATTTTTATCACCTTGCCCGACTTCCGCTTTCAATAAAAGCACAAATTGGAAATAAAGCCTGGGGTCTGCTTAATCATTAGTGAATTAAGAATCTGTTTTTAATATCCCCTAACTTGTAAATAATGTATTAATTGAGTAGCTCGAATGCTGGAAAGTCTGCTAAATGTGTAATGAAAGTAGTTTGCTATTATTGGAGGATGCATACCAAATGCAGCAAATTCAATAAGCCAGTTGTTGTTTGTGAAAATGGTGTTATAATTAGCAGGCACCTGCAGCTGTTTTCTAAGCTGAACAACAGGCCTGAAATGTGTACAAAGTGGATCTGGGTGTCACAATGTGATGAACAGGTTTAATTTTTTTTTCTTTCTGTACCTTTTTAAAAATTAAACAAAGCGTCTTGACAGTTGAAAAACAGACCTATGTTCTCTGTACCTTTTTACGGCTAAAGTATTCATAGCTTTTTTTGTTTTAAAAGAATTTGTTTAATAAAAATGTAAAATGGATATTTCATTTATGCACAATGGATGAAGTCATTTGGTAGGCTTAAATAATAATAAATACAGTGGTGTAACTACCGTGGGTGCAGGGGGATGCGACTGGAGTGGGAGGCCTATTCGCAGCTGCCTTGTCCCCCTGCACTCACAGAATTCTGTTTAAGCTTTTAGTGGCTGGCAGCTTAAGACAGTGCTGAGCATTTCACGTATAAGCACTGTTTCTACATCAACATGGACACCCCTTCCCACTAACTAACTTCCCACTAACCAGCGCTGTCTGATCTCTTTACTGATCACCACATCTCACACCAGTATCCAGGACTTCTCCTGTGCTGCACCTCTGCACTGGAATGACCTCCCTTCTTCAGTCAGACTCTCCCCCACATTGCAAGTCTTCAAGCGTTCACTCAAAACGCACCTGTTCAGGCTACCCCTCTTC
>WWET01000163.1:987186-998315 GCA_011038615.1 Limnodynastes dumerilii | reverse complement strand
GGGGCTGTTTCCCTTTCTGCCATCGCCCATGCACACAAATCCCATCAAACCCCACCTAGCAACCCACCAAACTGTGCCCTGTTGTTCTTATGTCCCGTTGCAAACAGAGCAGTTAATATATGGGAAGTGCAATCATTTCTCTATTTTGCATGCAAGGAATTCATACAGCCTCCTGATATCTACTTTAACCACTAATTAATGTATAGTTCTCCGTAAATACAGCCCTGAGCCATTATTTGCAAATTCCACCTATGAATTTTATTTGTTTGAATTTTATATTTAAATGAAAATTAATTATTAGATACAAGGGGCCTGATCCAGCGTTACGAAAATTCGCACGGCGAGCGAATGCGTACGTTCGACCGTGCGAATAAACATACACGCCCCTAACACTCCCATAGTAAAGTATTACGACGCCACGCCTATACCCTACACTGGGTACGACCGTCGGCCGTACGAAAATTCGCATAAAATACGCTGAGCGTACGGGCTTAGCACGCCCATACTGTACAATTTAAATGGCTATCCCCGCCTCCCTGTAGTAAAACGGGCGCCCAGGCGACCATCGTATTGAACGCACGCCCCGCGAGCGAAAAATACGCTCACAATACGCCCGCTATTCGCTCATGACGCCCAGGCGACCGGAAGCTGTCATACTGGGCATGCGCGTTGCGAATTTTTTACCGAATTTTCGCTTACGATGAGCGTACGCTCGCTTGCGGTCGTAGCTCTGGATCAGGCCCAAGGTTGCTTTTGTTGTTGTTTGTTTGTTTCCTCAGAACCGCCTATATATTTTTATTCAAATTGTAATTATTATCCGTATAAGCACATATAAACCCATCAAACATACCTAACAAAATCCAGAGAATCAAAATACTGAAAACATCTTGATAGAGTAACACAGCTCTAGTCACTAATAAAGGAGAATATATATATACCCTTTCTGGGAAAGGCTGCATCAGGTAGATTAAAGGCTACATTTTATTACCTTCCCCCAAAATATTTACATTAATGTTTGAGTGTGAAATAAAGTGTAAATCTCTTCATGGAAAGGCAGAAAATATAATATGACAAGTTTATAGAAAACGCTGCAGTGGGAACATTTTGTTCCCTTCTATAATATTTTTCACTTCTCCTCATATTAATATGTGAATATTTCTGCCAGCCATGTTCCTATCTCAGGTTGTGTAAAGCTGAACAAGCTTTTAGAGTATAGCAAGACCCATCTACTGACATAGTTTCTCATTTTAAAGGTTGAATTTGTGTTATCCGCTGTTATTATTAAACATTATTATTTTTTTATTATTATTATTATTATTATAACACTGTAGTTTTTTTTACTACATTATGTATTGGTAATAAAAAAAATAAAACTTCCTCTTTTAGGTCCGTAGTGACAGTTACGTACGGTAGTTTTCATCTTGCGTTCGTTGTTTTAGGAATTGAGCTACTACGCATGTGTAGTAGCATATTTACACTATCTACGTACCATTTGTAAAGACTGCGCATACGCAATCTACGTACAGAAATTGTACGTAGATAGTGTAAATAACCTACTAACCTAACCTAGTATGCGTAGTAGCTCAATTCTTAAAACAACGTACGGAAGACGAAAACTACGTAACTGTGAATCCGGACCTTAATTTCAAATGTTCGCTACATGATATAGACAATGGGCCTGATCCAGAACAACGCATCGGAGCGAATTTACGCGTGGCGGAGACGTAAAATCGCCTATTTCTAAGTACTGTGCATGCGCACCATAGAAAATACGCACATTCACGTAGCGTAATTGTGAACGGATGGGTCATTCACGTATGTGTCACGTAAATACTTACGTGTGGGCGTGCCAATTTTTACGTGAGTCAAGAATACGTACGTTTTACGTGAAGTAGGTGGAGGTTTGTATGTAACGTGTACAGTATGGGCGTGCTAAGCGGCGTACGTTTACGTAGTCTATACGTTCGTTTGCGGACGTACGCTGTTACGCGAAAAAAAGTTAAGGTAGGGTTTAGGAAGCGGAACTCTGTGAATTACGTACATTCAAGGGGTGTGCCTAGGGGAGTGTATTGAACATACGCGTGCGAAAATACGTTACGCATGGAAACGTATTGCACACGTAGTTCTGGATCTACCCCAATATTATCAAAATATATATAAAGTTTAGCTGCGTTGAATGTTCCGGATAAAAGGATGAGCCAGCTAGGGATAGGTTACGGAAATAAGATGGTTAAGGTTCAGAAATGTAACTGGCGCCATCCAGCTTTTCAAAAACCGTGTGATTGCGGTCGCTATCCTTTCTGAGGACAGGTTGCTCTAAACTGATGGCAGTCGGCACCTCATTGCTGCAAAGTAATCTGTCGCAAGACTGATTTTGTATGTGGCAAACCACACCCACTGCAGCCTAACCCTATCCATGCAGCCTAACTCTGACTGCTGCCTAACCCTAAGTGCAGCCTGCTCCTAACTGCTGCCTAAACCCTAACCCTATTAAGAATACTACTTTTCTGTCCGTGTCACATCGAGTGAATTACGTACATTCAAGGGGTGTGCCTAGGGGAGTGTATAGAACATACGCATGCGAAAATATGTTACGCGTGGAAACGTATTGCACACGTAGTTCTGGATCTACCCCACTATTATCAAAATATATATAAAGTTTAGCTGCGTCGAATGTTCCGGATAAAAGGATGAGCCAGCTAGGGATAGGTTACGGAAATAGGACGGTTAAGGTTCAGAAATGTAACTGGCGCCATCCGGCTTTTCAAAAACCGTGTGATTGCGGTCGCTATCCTTTCTGAGGACAGGTTGCTGCAAACTGATGGCAGTCGGCACCTCATTGCTGCAAAGTAATCTGTCGCAAGACTGATTTTGTAAGTGGCAAACCACACCCACTGCAGCCTAACCCTATCCCTGAAGCCTAACTCTGACTGCTGCCTAACCCTAAGTGCAGCCTGCTCCTAACTGCTGCCTAAACCCTAACCCTATTAAGTATACTACTTTTCTGTCCGTGTCACATCGAGTACAGAAGTATATACTAGGCATCCCTGTCGAGTGCTGATTTGTCGATCCGGTGTCACTGTAGGTCTTCTGTCTAGTGATCTAGTAGTATTGAGCTTCCATTCGTCTAGCTAGTACGTGTCAAGTACCCAACTGTATCCCCATTCGAGTGGGTACTTTTTTAATCTGGCTTTTCATACAGTTACAACAACCTATAGCTACCTATCAGCAAAAGATATGACACAACAAACTGTATGATCACACGACAAGGAGACTATCCGCAACATGCATACCCTCCAACGTGACCCATTCCATTAGGTACAAAATACTCTGCTCCTCAGTTTCCAATTGTCAGTTACGATGGCAACCACCTTTATGGAAGAGGCAAATAGTTTTTCAAATATCAATTAATTCATTTAAACCAGGTGAGTGACAGTTGGAAGCTCAGGAGCGGATTAAATTGTACCTAATGGAATGGGTCATGTTGGAGGGTCTTAAATATGTATGAAGCTATCCCTGAAATCCGGCCAGCCATGCTCCTGGCCTCTCCATTGTGCTTGGTCTATAGATACAGGGAGCAGTGGAATGATTTACATCTGTACAGTGCTGCTGTTCTATACACTGGAGCTAACACAACATCTGGAGCTCACAACATCTGCTGCAGGAAATTCAGGGATAATGTAGTTCATATGTTAACTACTTGCTCCGTTCAGCCTGGAAATGCACATTGCATGTTTTATACTAAGGCTTTTGTACCATGTAAGCATTGTTAGTGACCTCTTGCACTAATTTACATCTGAGCATCTCATCAACTGGATTATACAGACTCCGTAGACATTATTATGTGTAGAGCAAGTTATATGAGGATGCTAGATATGGTCTTATAAAGTCTTCTTTTTTCATATGTTCCATATTGTGCAAAAGTTTAGATATTTGTTTTGAACCTATTTCTGTTTATTTTTTATTCTTAATACATAAAAGTTAAGTTTTAGATCTTTATTGCTTTGACCTGTATATTGATATATTGCTATATTGATTACCCTATTGGGAATGAATGGGTAATTGTCAAAGTAGGGGCATTTCCCCATACCGGCCTTTCCCAATAGGAATTTTTTGTTTTCATACTATTTCTAGCACTGATACAGCAGCAATGCAGCCATTTGAAGCAGCGACTGCATCCCCATTCCAGTTGGGTAGCACGGGGGCGTATGCGCACATATAACGCAAAATCAAACGCAATCTGATACGAAAGTTTGGAAGAGAAGGGAAAATCAGATCTGAGAATCCAGATCTTTAATATTATTGTGTTTCCTTTAAACCCATATGAGGTATTGTGTTTGTTCCCTGTAAAAATAGATCCCTGCTGTATTTGTTTGGATCCTCATTTTAAGTAAAGCTAAACAGGCTCCTTTCCTCATTCTCTACCCAGCGGGACCTCGATTTATTATGTGAACCTCCAAGGAGAGGATAAATATAGCCCACAAAACTATACATACAAGAACACAAAGCAAATGACTGCTAAAAACTGACACACTGTATCATGCTCAAATGCTGAATGAGTGCAGGGTTCTTCTGGCCACCGGGTGGCACTGTTTTACTGAAGTGTATGGATTTCTAATAATACTTTTATTAAATGCCTTTTTAATTCTCTAAAGCTGACCATACACTAGAGCGATTATTGGCCCAAACACCCAATTATTTGGTGATCGGGCCAAAATCGCTGTAGTTAATGGGCAAGATCAATTTTTAAAACGTCCAATAAACGCACCAAAATAGTACAGAGAGGAATCAGCTGAACCCGTGCTGTGTGAAGTGCGGTTCGGCTGATCCCTGTCTGTACTACTCCCTGCAATAGCCGCTGCTGCAGATCTATGCACTACGCTGCTCTGACATATTTGAAGGTATTCTTCTAAGCTGTCAGAGCAGCTTTGTACATAGCTCTGCAGCAGCGCCATAGAGAGCGCTGTCTCCCCCCTCCCCTCTTCTGCTAGGATTATCGGTCCCAGCAGAGGAGGTGTATGGTGCTGATAACAGGACATTTCCCTAGCGGGAAATCGTTCCGTTTATCGGCCCACCCCCTGCTGGGACCGATAATCGTCCTAGTGTATGGCCAGCTTTACTGTGGTCCACAGAACAAGAGAAAGGTTAACATTTACATTTCTACCAAAGTCTAGCAAAGACATTAAATTTACTAAGAGTGCTATGTGCACAGATACCGGTGTTTACCCATCAGCTGCATATCTACCCTGGAATCTGTCATTGCTGTTAAAAAAAAAGTGCTCAATTCAAACAAAAAAATATAAGGTTTAAATAATATATATATATACCAAAAAATACAAATGTTTTTACAAGCCTCAATTTAACTCAGTTTAATCTAATTCAATGAAGCCATGTGACCATAGCCCCGCCCCCTAACAACACTACTCTTCCTAGTGTTACTAGGGACTGGGCGGGACTTGATGACATCATTTGCATCATTAAGCCTTGCCCACATCCCTAGTAATGCTATAAAAATGTAATTGATAGTCAGGGGCCTCAATTTGCAGAAATCATATCTTTAAGCCCCTTCCCCACACTGGCATCTATCTCTTTCCCCTGGGAGATCCCAAGGGAAGCAATAGAAAGCTGTAAACCCTGATAAAACAATGAATGGAAAAGAGTGGAAACCATCAATAATATATGTTAGACACGTTTTCTGTCTGACCTCCTCCTAGAGGGTCATCGCAGTCTGGGCAGGGCCCCAAGATGAGCTCCCAGCCCTCCTTGTGTTTAACCTGAGGGCCTACTAGAGCGTCTAGCATGAGACAATAGAGGGTAGAAATCATCTCTGTTAGACACAGTCTTTTTTTTTGGGGGGAGGGGGGAAGGCAGGCAGGGTTAGAGGTGGAACTAGCCAATTGTGGGCTTGGGTGCAAAAAAATATGCTTTGGCCTTGATGATATCCCAGGTAACCCAATGGGGAGCTTCGGCGGTGCACTGTTAATGGCTGTGGGACCTTGTATCAGCATGGGCCCTGGTACTGTGGCACCTGTTGCACCAATGGTAGTTCCGCCTCTGGGTAGGGTAAGGGTAGACAGTGTCCACTAATGGTAAAAGCTTATACAACTGCACCATTGTATCAAAACAGGCCACAGTCATACCTCTGAGGTCATTATAAGTCTCACTATACTTTCCACTAGACCCAATGATAGTAGCTGGACATAAACAGACTCAGACACAGGCTGGGTCACTGAAAAAAGTAATGGTACTGAGGGACTGTAGTTGCCGTTGCGGCTATCCCATTTTTGACACTGATATATCCAACCACTTAATCGTGGCTGTATCAGTGCCGACACCCTTTTAATAAAGAATATTTCCATCCCAGAACAGGTAAAAAAAAAGTTGTATGCTCTTATTTCAACAAGGTACCTGTTGGGGTTTAAGGTTAGGCTGCTTTACAGCGAATGTTAGGGTTAGGCTGTGGAGAGGTTAAGGCTAATGTTAGGCTGCGGGACGAGGGTGGGTAGGATTAGGGTAGGGTTAAAGTTAGGCTGCAGAGGGCATAGTTAAGGTTAGGGGTAGGGTAAGGTTAAGGTTAGGTTGCAGGAAGGGGATGGAAAGAGTTAGGATCAAGAAAACTTAATTGTCATGTTGGACTTTTCGTGATCATTGAGGTAGCAAACTACACCCATTACTGAGCATCAAAATAAATGATAAATATATTTTTGAAAGATTTTGTTTTCTTTTGGAATGAAAAGCTCAGAAATCTCCATTTCCATCTCCTGTGAATGCTATAAACACAAAAGCCGCAAGACTCAACCAGACGTGTGCCTGGTGCTCTCTGTTGGCCACGGGATCGACCTTTGTCCTTGGTGCACCTTTTCCATACCTTTCATGTTCCCTAATGATTTTTTAAACATAACACTTCTTTCCGTTATAGACACGTTCAAGATCACTCTCAACCTCACCCCATCAAGCAACAGCTGGATATAAGATTGGTGATTGTGTAATTACATATCCTAAAGAGACACCCGAAGCCGAGTCTTCTGGGTAGTGGGGAGAGATGACTGGGGTACAAAAAGCTTATAACACATGCTGTACAATAGATAGTTATTCATTATTTATTAGAGGTCTCAGGTCTCATTCACACACCAATCAGTCACTTTGAATTGTGGACAATTTCCAAAGAGCTGAGTTATTTAAAATCTTTTTAAAAGTTTTGAAAAACAGATGTATCTTTACGGAAAAGAGACCTGCGAATCGCATAATGTTACATATGTCCGGATATGCGACGGAAAAATACGCACGGGAGAATTTTAATAAAAATGGGCGGGGAGGCATTTAAATGAAGGAAAGTGGGTGCGATTATCACGATACGCACGAACGGAGGACACATACGCACGGAACTCCACACGGAAAGTTACAGCTGGTCTATGGAGGCGTGAGTCTCCGAGAGCACGGATTAGAAAGGGGAGTGACTGGGGTTTTGGTGGGTGTAACTCGCTCCGTCTGTGCGTATATTTGCGGACCGATCGGGACACGGATCTCTGAATATGGCCCTGTATTTCTAGACGGCCTTACTCTAATGTCGAAACAGAAAAAAATATAAAATACGCAACGTAAATATTCGCTAATTGATCGCTGTATAGCAAGTGAACAAAGGACCGCAAAAGTGCGGGAAATCAGTAACGCGAACACACGTGCGCGTGAAGTTCGATGCTCGTCCACGCTTTCGCGGGCTTTGTTACATTCGATATTAAACACTATAAGACATACATTTTTAAACATATAAACACACAGGGTTTGTCAATATTAAATGTACAAAAGTGTTCCTATTTATTAAAACAGTGCTTTATCTCTACAGACGGAGTAAACAAGAGAAAATCACCAGATAGCGATTGAATGAACTTTATATGTCATGTTTATATTCATAGGGTAGCTTAAATCATAACCCATAAGGTTAGCTAGACGCTGATAAGACCGCATGTCTGCGGCAGTAGTTATGCGCAAAGCTAGGTTAGAATATAGAAAATGTTTGTATGGAGAATATGCAGATGACCCTCCAAGAAGAGAACAAAGGAAGACCCCAGGACCAATGATGACCTAGAAACTACCAGAGGATTGAGATCCCTCCAATCAAGCGGAAGATCGGCGATCCCTTTCATCTATGGACATAAAAGGACTTTGCTTTTGGACATTCGATCTCACCTTTTCCTGAGAGGACGACTGGATAGACGTCTTGCCTTCCTGGTCGGCTGTGCCGCGTTGAGTATTGTCTTGCTGTACCTTGCTGTTACCCTGATTCTGTCGAGTAAACTCTGTTTGCGTAAGTTTGAACGAACCTTCCCCTTTGTGCTCTTTTTCGCATTTTAGTGAGTAATTGCGTACTGATTCACGGGGGTACTTTTGGGGTACACTGTATTCACACTAATCTTCCCTGTCCCACGGCCTAACCCTAACCCTCCCTGCTAGGGATAACTAGTAACTCATTAATTGTGGCTTGTACATAGATTTTGATCTGTTGCCTAAAGATGACTTCCTGTATTTTTTCCCGCTTGCTGGGCTTCTCAGCTTTCAGAAGAGTTTTGTCCTACTTAATTCCGTACGATGGAGTTTAAGTAAAAAGGGGCTGTGCTTTCCCTTCCTCCTGCACAGGTGGTGGTGAGGAACCACTTACGATCAGATCAGTGGTCAGACAGACCGCTGATCCGCAAGTATGGCTTAAGGTGAGACGCACTCCTTACAAGCAAGAGAGAAGAGTGATGGGGAGTTCACAGCCCTCTCTCGTGTAACCACCCCACACGTATAAAAAGCGAATGGGGGTGTGGATCCGGTCCCGGGTTAGGGATAGATCTTCAGGCGTACGGAGCATGACAAGCAGTGAGTAGGATGGGTGACTTTACTAAGTTTCATAGAATTATATATGTGGATAACAACTGGTGGATTGCGTGCATTTGGCGTATTTTCATGTTGCAAAATCAATTTGATATATTTATTTACTTGTGATACAACAGCTATTTACTTGGGAAAATTAGTTTACGTTTAACTATATTTATTTAGAATTTCGGAGAGTATATACTGGAACTCGTGCCCTACAGTTTGTATCATCCACCACTTTGATGTGGCGCTGCAGCTGTTATACATCCGTCAATTGCACCAATTGCCATCAGGGCTCTGGGTCAGCAGGATGAACAGTTACTGTGTGCTCCAGAATTGCGGTTCATTTACATTTGTGGGTAACAGAGGATGTTTGTTTGCTTGTTTGGAATAATCAGAGAATATTTATTTTTTGGATTTAAGCTTGCTGATTAGAATATGATTTATAATTTTTCTGGCGCTGATGTTCTCTCTTAGAATATTTTCTTTTATCATCTTTGTTTAGTGTGTATCGTGCAAATTCCAGAACATGTGATTGTGATTATGAAACAAACACGGTATTGTGGTAGATATTTAGGGCAGAAGCGTGAGTTGTGTGTTTTCTTGTTACAGTTACTAGTTTTACTTTGGGAGACTGTCCCCTCCCCAATATGGCAGCTGCACACTTTTAAAATGGCAGGTGTCTTACTACAGACCTCCTGATTACACATACAGCAGATGGATAGGGACTCACCTACAGAAGGTGCCTTGACGCTGGGCAGGTGAGCTTAACCCAATATACCTATATTGTGACGTAAACCTCCTTTTTATGTATGTGCTGACACATAGTGTTATATAACAAAGCATTAATACTTTGTGTCTTTACCTTTTAGCAGGTGCTGGATTCCTGCAGAGATCAGACAATGGAGCTGACTTCACCTATTCAATTCACAGGATGAGTCATACACTCTTTCTGTAGTACACTGAATGGGTGAAGTCAGCATCATTGTCTGATCTCTGTAGCAAGTTGTTAGCTGCTAATTGGTAAGTAAACAAAGGTTTAATGATGTGTGATGCTCTGTTCAACTTTCAGGTTGGCCCTGATTTTAGGAGAGGTTTAACGGAGCACAACTGTATGTTATGTGCCTAGTAGCCCACTCGAGCGGTAAAGGCACGCTCCCATTGGGTCTAGAACGGTTAAGGCTGAGTAAGAAAGCCAAGGATTTAGACACGTTGACCTAGAAGCCCGAGTCCTTCCCATAATCATCCCATCATAGAGAAGATTTAAAATAGGTTGCAAAGAGAATCTTGGATTACCGATATACAACAACACAGGGATTTTTATGGTGCTACAACCCTCTGAAACAATGAGGTTTTGTAAGATGCGGAAAAGGGAATCTAAAGCAATATTAAGGTTACTTCATTGGCCCAGATCCAGACTCCTACACACCTTACGTTCCCCCCCCTCCATGTTATGTACCATGTGTATTTGTGCGCCGCCAAAGGGGAGTGGCTAACCCATGGTGGGCCTGGTTAAGCCATTGGGGGTGTGGTCAACCCATTATATCTGCAGCCACCCAGTACTCTGATCATGTCTCCAGCGCCCCCCAGTATTCCCCATCGTGTGCCACCAACCCCCTCCCTCAGTACTCCCTGCCTGACATGCACATTTTATGGCCCTCTAATGTGTAAGCTGGCCTATGTGTGGGGTAAAGTAAGTGAGTTGACTTCTACTCCCCTTTCACAGACATACAGTATACATTGATTCATGCCGGAAATAAATAGTCATCATTTTTATTTCATTTTTTTTTCCCCATTAATTATCTGCATTACATTTGCATTTAGGGACTATGGGCCTGATCCAGAGCTACGATGTTACACTGAGCGCTGTAGCGCTCAGTGTAACATCGCTGCTCTGGCCCGACACTCCCCCTTGTAGGAGCGTATTAACTCTCCCTTACGCCGGCTGAAGGCTCCCCTACCCAGCCGGCGTAAGGGAGAGTTGATACGCTGGGACGGCGGTGTTAGTACGTTAACACCGCCCTCCCAGCCTCATTACCCTCCCTCTCCCCGCCCCCCCACCCTAACTTCAGCGTAGGGACGCTGGGGGACGTCCCCTCCAGCGTCCCCACGGCGCTACTACGATCGGGCGTTTCCATAGTGACGCCGGGCAACATCTGCCCGCCACACGCGCATTACGGCTACGGCCGCCGTAGCTCTGGATCAGGCCCATTGTCTGCTCTGATACCTATGTGTACCCATTTGTTTTCAGTCCTTAGGTCATGCAGTTTTTT
>WWET01000163.1:931167-947766 GCA_011038615.1 Limnodynastes dumerilii | reverse complement strand
AGGGAACGGGGTGTATGTAACAACATTTGTACTTGGATCAAAAACTGGTTGGAGAATAGGGAACAGAGGGCCCGATTCAATTGCCGGCGATATTTTAAAAAAGATTACGTCGGAAAAAATACAACGCCTTCGCCAGCAATTGAACAGTAAAAATTCGCATATTCAATTCTTTTTTTACTGCTGCGCTAAAACAGCAGCCAGCGGAAAAAAATTTAACGGAGAAAAAAAAAAACCTTCTCTGAACGTCGCAAATTACCTCCTGCTAGCAGGAAGTACCCGGCGCTAATGACGTTATTGGCCAGTGTCTGAAATAACGTTCTCACGATATTTCAGACTGACTAATAACCTGTCATTAGCGCCAGGTACTTCCCGCTAGCAGGAGGTAATTTGCGACGTTCAGAGAAGGTTTTTTTTTTTTACCTAGGCACCTGCGCAGCGGGCCCTGGCATCCATGGGCATGCTGATGCTTGTAGTTCTACAAGCATCAGCATGCCCTGTTGGGGCACAAGATAGGGCAGCGTTAAAAATCCGCTCCTCTCATAGGGGCGATAACGATATCGTTAATAAAAAAACGGTGTATTTTTAACGAAAAAAAACAATTGAATAGGAAAAAAAAAATATCGCCTGTAATTTTAAAAAAAATTGCGTTAAAAATACGCCGGCGGACGATTTTTAGCTAATTGAATCGGGCCCAGAGAGTTACGGTAGCAACTATGGTGGCAAAAGTCTGCAAAGATCCGTAAGATTGAGAAGCGTGTCATGGGGGTACACTTGCCACTCAGGTGCGCAGTTTTGTGAATATGCTAGTACTTGTTTTACTCTGAAGTGTGAATCCGGTCCTATGGGTTGGATCCAAAATTTTTGAAAAGTTAAACTGTAGGGGGAGCAATTCAACATGGTTTTGCACAGGTGTAAATTTCCATCTGATTTCCTCTTATTATCAAACCCTGGATCCGATCCTGTGTCATAGAGGTGTGACTGTGCCTTATACATACCCTCCAACATTTTTTACTGGAAAATCGGTACACCTGGTGGGCGTGTCCATAAAGAGGGTGCGGCTTGTCCAGAGAATGGGCGGGGCTTTAATATATTTTTATTGAGCTTAGAACTCACAGGAGAGGGTCTTGTCACTATAGCAATGCTATAGCAGTCTGTCCCCGCAGCTCTGCTAAAGTGATCAGATGTTTCAGGACTGGAAGGTGAGTATAGGGTGGAGGGAATTGTTGGGTCAGAATCCGGTACAGGAGCCCTTTTAGCCGGTACAGACCACTAAAAAAAGGTACTGTACCTGCTAAATAGGTACAGTTGGAGGGTATGCTTATATATAGGTCTTAATGTGCAGGAATATGGTGTAAACCTTATACTGTGTGATGTTCAGCTATTGCAAAAATCATTGAGAGCTAATAATAGAATATTAAAGATTTACTTTCTGTGGGTTTCAGTGCTCTGTTCTCTCTATCCACGTGAGCATTTCACATCTCATACGGAGACGGGAGATCTTGGAAGACAATGAGTGGGATCTGACTGTAACAGTGGGACTCACCTTCAAAGTAGCAAACAGCTGGCTTGTAGCAGAGCCCCCCTTGGTGATGAAGGAGTCGCTAGTGGTATATTTAGAAGGTTAATCGTGACATTCAGCTCTGTACAGAAAGCTGCCATTATATTATATCTGTGAAATAATGTGAAGTGTGTGTCCCAGGAGGAGTGACACTGCTTTTTAAGAGAACGCAATTATACGCCCGCACATAGCAAGCCAACACCCACCAACACCCATGACACAGCCATGCAATCGGCAATCAGGCACGTATTTGAATCCCCGCCACTCCGTACGTATGTCCCCAAGTGCGATTCACATGTCCGTGCCTATAGCATTGACTTGCGTATATTCTACGTTACTTACGTAAAGTTACTACGCCTGCGCGGTTCATTTAATCCTAAAAATACGTCCGGAGAATTTGGAGCAAACAGTCAGGTAGAGTAAAAGAGAGAGAGACAGAGACTGGGTCTGTCTCCAGACGCTGCATATGCTCCATGCACTCAGGGGTGTGAAAGCCTGCACGTCAGCCCATGTCACTCTCCTCTCACGTATGGGCCTTAGCTGAGATACAAGACCATAAACCTACCTTAGCTCCTCCGCGTGGGTGGAACGCAGGCCCGGAAGTGAGTGAATGAGTCGCCCCACACTGTACAATTGCTGTGGCCACCTTGCATATGTTGCCTGTGCGCAGTGACAGCCCTGATGTCTGTGCATATGGAATCGCTTTTCATACGCACAGAGGTTCGTAGCGCAACATCTGTTGTTCGCATACGCCGTGATGTTGCTAAGGTCGGATTACGCATGCTGCTTGTGTAAACTGGCCGACATTACTAAGGGCCGGATCCAGACCTCCATGCAATTTCCGTACATACGGTGGTCAGGCAGCGCGCACGGAAGAGAGGAGTGGTCTCCCCCGTCACTTCCCTCTCATGCGGAGTTTGATGCCCTTATGAAGCCGCCTGGTGTGTCCTCCGTATGACCGATGCCAGACCCTCCAACATGACCCCTTCCATTAGGTACACAGTACTCCGCTCCTGAGCTTCCAACTGTCACTCACCTGGATTTACTCAATAAACTGATGTTTGAAAATCATTTTTCTTTTCAACAAAGCTGGTTACCATAGTAACTGACCATTGGAAGTCCAGGAGCAGAGCATTTTGTACCTAATGGAATGGGTCATGTTGGAGGGTCTGCGATGATCCGCACAGAACTCTTCTTCCCCGCCCACACTGTACAATTTACATGTTCCCCCACACTCATCTTACAGAGTTTAGTCAGGCGGGGGGGATGGGCTACCCTGTCAGACAGATTTACAGACGTACAGAGCTAAGTGCCGTACGCCTAGAGACTCGTATCGTAACATCTGGCGCTCACTGTCAGGAAAACACCTGACTTCCGCAGGCAGAAAGCAGAAGTCGGTTGTGTTATACTGAAGTCAGTATCTGGCCCTAAGTCTGGATCTGGTCTGCTGACCTGGAATGTTAAGAGTTAATGGATTACTTTGTTCCGTAAGTACGACTCCCCTCTCACATATGGGGCTTCTAACAGGAGCACCCTGCCTTAGGGTATATTGGTCTGGGGGGTGGGGTGGGGTGGGGAGCAAGGTTTAATTCCAAATGAGGTGACAGCACGGTGGCTCAGTGAGTAGCACTTGTGTCTCACATGAGTTCTATTCCCAGACTAGGCCGTATCTGTGTGGAGTTTGTATGTTCTCCCTGTATCTGTGTGGGTTTCCTCTGGGTGCTCCGATTTCCTCCCACACTCCAAAAACATGCTGGTAGGTTAATTGGCTGCTGAATAAATTTACCCTCATGTCTGTCTGTCTGTGTGTATCTGTGTGTGTGTTAGGCATCTTAGTATGTAGCTCCCATAGGAATGGTGGGCCGTATTCACAGATGCGTGTGTAGAAAGTATGCAAATATACGCACGTACGTGGCAAAATAGAGTATAACCACTTTAAAGCGCTAAAAACCTGCAGCAATATCATACACCAGAAAGGTGCCAACCTTCCTAAATAACAGTATTTGAAAAGGGGGATAGGAATATGACTAAAGCGCTGATCTGTGTGTGTAACAACCAAATGTATATGATTGTATATAATAAAGCACAAATACTTTACATGCAATTGGAATACATAGCGGCATATAGTACCAAAAATAAAAAAAATGTCATAAAGTCCTTATTAAGAATGGCTCAAACGCTGTAGCAAAAGAATCTTCAATTCACTCGAATCCAATGCATAAAAATGAAATGAAATAAAATAGGGATGTTAAGCAATATAGAATGGAAATAAATAAATGGATGGGATTGTTTAAATCCCTAGCAACTAGGTAGATAATAAACCAGGACTTTGAAACTGATAAAATACTTTACTTCAAAATATTTAAAATAATAACAAAAATCCTGGACAAGCACATATAAATAGCATATATAAATATGACAATAAAATGATAAAATAATAAATTAGCACACACTCCAAGAGGAGAACCAGAGTCCAAAAAGAAAGCTCCTACCCCAGTCTCAGATGTAAATGTAGACGGAACACGAGTCTCTGCACTGACAGGTGGGCCGTCTCCCAGCTGGCGATGAAAAAATTGCTGTACTCGAGCCGACAACCCTGGAGCCGGAGACAAACTGAAGGAATTCTGAAGACCTCTGCGTGCCGGATTCAGCTTGACATGTTTCGGGCTTTGCCCTTTCTCAAAAGTGCACGCACGTACGTGGCAAGCCAACACCCATGACACTCCCCTTACACGGACAGATTTCCGGTGACTTACGCGTCCTTAGGGCAACCTTAACTCTACGCATGTAGTTATGTGCGTATTTTCCTTCCGTACGTGCGTACATGACAAACAGTGCCCATATTAGTCCCATTTAAATGCCTCCCCCACCCACCTTCACTAAACTACGCACGTACGGAAGATAACCACGCCCCTCTGTACGCATGTCACTAAGTCTGATTTACAAATCTGTGCGTAATGGACTTTTGTGCCTAAATCCTACGTAGTTTGCGTAAAAAAAAAAAAAGTTACTACGCATGTGCAATTCAACCGTACCTAACAATACGCACAGGAAAAGTAGCAATATCCTAAGTGCGAATCCGGTCCTGAATGTTTGAAATCCGTGCGTAATGGACTTTTGTGCCTAAATCCTACGTAGTTTGCGTAAAAAAAAAAAAAGTTACTACGCATGTGCAATTCAACCGTACCTAACAATACGCACAGGAAAAGTAGCAATATCGTAAGTGCGAATCCGGTCTGGAATGTCTAATATTCTCTGTAAAGCGCTGCGGACAATTTGTGACGCAATAAATAAGCGTTATTAATAATAATAATAAAGGTCTGTCACATTGCGGATACCTGTTAAGAACGCAAAGCTGGCCGGAGGAAAGGCTGGACTGGCCCATAATTGCCCTCAGCTATCTAAATCCTATATTTATCCCATCCCATATGTTTTTCATTTCAAGTAGAAAAGAAATTTGGAGCATACTTGCTAACAAACCATTAGACAAAGTAATGCAATGAATCCCCTCCCCCTTTATTATTTTAATATGCTAATTGTCGTCTAAGTATTGTTTGTGGTAACAGCAGGTTCTTATATTAGAAACTTCCTATAACAGATTGCTCCCAGCCTGGGGAACGGGCCCCTTGATAGGACTCATGGAGATTAGTGAGGGGGACTTATTAAAGTTTTCAATAAGTTTACACTCCTGGGGAATCAATGCTCCTTTTAATGTGAATTTTATCTTACATAATTAGAGCTTCAATTTAGAGACATTATTGTCACTCCTCTTTTTTTCTAGGTAATTAGAAAATCAATTAATTTTAAGGTTCTCTCTTGTAGCATCTTCTTTCAGGATTTATGGTTTAAGATGCCTAACTGAATTAACTGTGAAGCAGAAGAAACAGTGTCAACAAAATGCACAAAATGAACCGAAAACAAGACTAGCGCTCCATAACAAACAATGTATAATGCTATTGGCTAGATTTACTAAACATATGGAAGTGTTGCCCATAGCAACCAATCAGATTCTAGCTGAAATTCTCTAGTATGTTATAGAAAAGTAACAGCTAGAATTTCATTGGATGCTGTGTTGCAATATGTGCACTCAGAATGTCCGTGTTATGACATTTCCACCATTTAGAAATTATGCAGCGGCCATATTGGGGAGGGGCCAGACTCACAAATTAAACTAGTGACTAGTAACAAATAAACATAGGCTGCACTTCTTTTCAAATGTATGAATATATGCAACTATATGTCTGTTTCTATATATCTATGTCAAAGTTTCTCTCTCCGGGAGAATCAAAAGATGACAGTATTGGGTTAGTGTTTGAGGGTGTGATTTATGGAAATCAAGCCTAAAGTCCCATCCAGTCTGTGACCACTAGTGGCTGCCCTACAGTTTCTTGTTTCCCTGTCTACTCCCTCTCCTCTCTTCCTCCGGTTCTTTGATCCCACCCCTAAACACCGCAGAGGACAGTGATCGATCAGAAAAAATGTCGACCTGCTCTGTCTCAGTGTGTGCTGATCTCCCCATTACAATGTAAAACCTTGTCAGAGACACTGGCTCAGCTGAAGCTTCCAGACTGTCACCCACGTCACACAGCAGTCTTCCTGAGCGTATGATCTGTGCTGTCATCAACCTGTCAATCAGTAAAAAAAAATTACTTTATCTTGACTGTATATGAGATGGAAATGTGAAGGGCAGGCTTGAGACATTCAAAGGGATGAGGAATGGCTAGAGACATAACAAGGGGGAGAAGGGGAGGCAGGAGAAATACGGGGGGGGGGAGGGAAAGCTGGATACATAACAAAGGAGAAGAATAGAAGGCTGGAGACATAACAAGGGGGGAAAGGGAAAGCTGGATACATAACAAAGGAGAAGAAAAGAACGCTGAAGACATAACAAAAGGGAAAAAGGGATGGCTGAAGACATAGCAAGGGGAGAAGGGAAGGCTGATGACATTCAAGGGGGAGAAGGAAAGGCTGATGACATTCAAGGGGGAGAAGCTAAGGTTGGAGACATTCAGGAAAGAGAAGCTAAGGCTGGAGACATTCAAGGGGGGAGAGGGGAAGGCTGGAGACATAACAAGGGGGAGGATGGGAAGCCTGGAGGCATACAATGGGGAGAAGGAAGGACTGAAGGCATACAAAGGGGAGAAGGGAAAGCTGGAGATATACAAGCGGGAAGAAGATTAGAGACATATAAGGGGGAGATCTTTGGATGGCTGGACACATAAAAGGGGGAAACTTTTTCACTTTAGTGACTTGTAAACTATGTAGTCCCTATGTACACTATGCCTGTTCTACCTTTCCCCTAGAATGTGGTGCACCTGGGCATGTCTCTTTTTCCTAAGATCTGGTCCCAAGGTACGTCAATTGGCTTTATAAAATGATTCTGTATAAACACTGGGGATCCTCCCAGTTTTCTGCTCTGTTATTTCAACACAACATGTTTACCAGATCTGTTTAACACAACAGCTCTTGTGGTTTGAAAATCTATATTCCTATAAATAATCCAGCACTCACCACATGGGCGCATAAGCCGTCTTTGTGCTCAGGGTTTGTCCCAGTGTTACCTGGGGGGAGTTGTGTTCTTAATGTCTCTTTTATTCCCTCTCTGCCGATTTACAACTTGTCTGTACTTCCTAATCCCACACAAATGAGTCCCACGGGGATAAAGAAAACTCTGCGGCTCCTGGCAGCGAGTCGCCTGCGGGTCTCTGGTAATTCTTTCAGCAAAGGCACTTACTACACCTGGCTGTTCTGTATCCAGTGGAGAAACAACGTTTTCAACCCTTTATGATGATCTTTAATTAAGAAAAATGTAACGTTTGTATTATGATTTTTTTCATACGGTCCTTTCACCATAAATGAATGTATTTTTTTTAACTCAACGCTGTCTGATTATTATGAAGGAATTCCCATTGGTCTTATTACATTCCCACAAATGTGGATTATATTAAGGGTCTGGAGACCATACACTATATAAGGTACATGAGGAGGAGTGTGAGTTCCCATTGTGAACAACCCTATATCAATAGGGCCATTCTCTCACAGCCAGTTCCAAACTGGCTGGGATATTGATTGCTTAGGCCTTGATGAGGCATAGCAATCGATCCCCAGAGCACCGAACACAGTCTACTGAAAGGTAAGTAACTATTCTATCTCCAACCCACTCCCAAACCCAAACCCTAACCCTCCCCCTGCAGACTAACCCTAAGTTTCCCCCCCATACAAAGGGGAGAAGGGAAAGCTGGAGATATACAAGCGGGAAGAAGATTAGAGACATATAAGGGGGAGATCTTTGGATGGCTGGACACATAAAAGGGGGAAACTTTTTCACTTTAGTGACTTGTAAACTATGTAGTCCCTATGTACACTATGCCTGTTCTACCTTTCCCCTAGAATGTGGTGCACCTGGGCATGTCTCTTTTTCCTAAGATCTGGTCCCAAGGTACGTCAATTGGCTTTATAAAATGATTCTGTATAAACACTGGGGATCCTCCCAGTTTTCTGCTCTGTTATTTCAACACAACATGTTTACCAGATCTGTTTAACACAACAGCTCTTGTGGTTTGAAAATCTATATTCCTATAAATAATCCAGCACTCACCACATGGGCGCATAAGCCGTCTTTGTGCTCAGGGTTTGTCCCAGTGTTACCTGGGGGGAGTTGTGTTCTTAATGTCTCTTTTATTCCCTCTCTGCCGATTTACAACTTGTCTATACTTCCTAATCCCACACAAATGAGTCCCACGGGGATAAAGAAAACTCTGCGGCTCCTTGCAGCGAGTCGCCTGCGGGTCTCTGGTAATTCTTTCAGCAAAGGCACTTACTACACCTGGCTGTTCTGTATCCAGTGGAGAAACAACGTTTTCAACCCTTTATGATGATCTTTAATTAAGAAAAATGTAACGTTTGTATTATGATTTTTTTCATACGGTCCTTTCACCATAAATGAATGTATTTTTTTTAACTCAACGCTGTCTGATTATTATGAAGGAATTCCCATTGGTCTTATTACATTCCCACAAATGTGGATTATATTAAGGGTCTGGAGACCATACACTATATAAGGTACATGAGGAGGAGTGTGGGTTCCCATTGTGAACAGCCCTATTTCGATAGGTCCGTTCTCTCACAGCCAGTTCCAAACTGGCTGGGATATTGATTGCTTATGCCTTGATGAGGCATAGCAATCGATCCCCAGAGCACCGAACACAGTCCACTGAAAGGTAAGTAACTATTCTATCTCCAACCCACTCCCAAACCCTAACCCTAACCCTCCCCCTGCAGACTAACCCTAAGTTTCCCCCCCCCACACAGCTTTACCCTAAGCCTCACCCCCGTAGCCTAACCCTAAGTCTCCAGAGAGGGTTACTCACCTCTCCGCTGGTCCAGCGGTGGGTTTTTTTCCGAAAATGCCATACTATGTGCAAAATATAATGTTTAATTAAAAACTTAATATACTTAACATACATGGGCCGGATCCAGAACTACGTCAATGCGCATGCATAGTAGCTATTGTTCACTGAATTACGTCCGTCTATGGAAGACGGACGTAGTTCTGGATCTACCCCCATGATAGTATGTGTTTTCTTAGAACCCTAATATACCCCACATACAGGGGCATAGAGATGATAATTTCCATTGGGACGTTAAAGGCCAAGGACTACTATAGGCTCTGGAGCCCCTTTTACATGACTCTGGTAGGCATGGCTCTATGACCCTAAAGGCAACCTTCGATCTGGCAAGGCTACGGCTAACGTTTTAAACCGTCCGCAGGCTGCAATTATTAATATAAAATAGGTTCCATTTGTTGATTTGGTTTTATGAAGTTGCTAAAAATCCAGATCAACAATGGTACGACGTTGGACAAATTGTGTACACATAGAGAAGTGGTTGCTGTTCCGGCTGGCCCGAATTCCAACAATGATATGGTCACCAAAATGCTATGGAAAATAGAAAATTGGGATCAGGTAGCTATTTCTGTCCGTTCCCAATAGCGACAGGCTGTGACGGCTTCATCAGACACAGACTAAGGTTAGGCTTCAAGAAGGGAGGTTTGGTTTTAAGGGGAAGGTTAGAGTTAGGCTGTGGGATACATTGGGTTCGTCCTCAAAAAGGGGAAGGTTAGGGTTAAGCTGCGGGAAACAGAGAGTTAGGGTTAGGGAAGGGTTAAGGGTAGGGATGCAGGTTCTTATCTGTTAGTGGATCACTCATCACAACTGCAGAAATCGCATCACTACCTCTGTAAACAATGGAGACTGTCAGCAATTGCCTGCAGTCGCCATTCAACCACCAAGCGATGATCTTTTGCAAAGCAGACCATCGCACCCGCAAACCCGACCGCACAGGCAAACCCCACCGGTTCACATATATGTCCACCTTCCCAATGCTTCTGGCAGTCTCCTGTGCATAGGCAGATATCTGTGCAGTGTGTAGGGAGTCACAATTGTTTCTGTATGGTTAGGAGAGGAGATCATCTCAGATCTGCCGTCATTGGTATAGTGTGTACAGATGAGCGGTATCGCATCTCAACTTATTACAAAGATATGTACCCAAAATTAGAGCTGTTTCATGAAATAATATTTATAATCTGAAATATTCCTTCCATTTCTCCACATCATAGCACGTGCTGTAAGCAATTACCAGTAGAGGAAAATTGAGTGATTGTTCTGTTCTATCTTATGTACAACAAATCTATAACACATATTTATCTCACTTTAATAATAGAAGCCCTTTCTTCTAGGTCAGTATTCAGGCTAGAACTCAGCGAGGTTCCAAGATTAAACATGTCATATAAATGAGCTGGCTATATTTTATTCCCCCTGTAATAAAGCAGGACTGATGACAGTACCTATTTATGTACTATATCAAAACCTGGGCACAGCCATTTGTCACTGTAATGGTCTACACAGTATAATTATACCAGGACAAAAACATGTTTGTCATAAGGTATAAAACTTACTTTTAAGACCTGGAAACTCTCTAAATATGGTGTTTTTAAAAAAAAAATACAGATGTCTTTTTATTGACTTGACATATATAGGAGGCAGCCATTAGAAAGGAACTTTTTGCCCATAGCAGCCAATCAGATTCTAAATTACATTTTCTAGTATGCAATAGGAAAATGAGAGCAAGATTCTGATTGGTTGCAGAACAGGGGGCCCTGTGGCATTCATCCTGCACCCAGGGTTGGCAGGGGGAAGGGGGGCCATTCGGCATCTATTTCTTCCCTCTAAGATCTTCCAGAGGGAAGAAATAGATGCTGAATGAGTCCCCCCTTCCCTTGCGGTGGGACTGCCAGAGAGGTGAGGATAGGCATTAAGGTAAGTGGGCGTCGGAAAGAAGATCTGCATTCGGAGATCAGACAGTGTTCTGCACACGTAAGTGCACTCTCCTCTCATGTGCGGACTTACTGACCCCCGGAAAATTCATAGGGGGGTAACTTTTTTAGTGTGTGTTGGGGGTAAATTTTTCTTTTTTGCCCTCATTGCTATTTTTTTCAATGATAAGTTTAATGTTTAAGTTTTCTGTGCAATATTCCTCTTATTCAACCCTACAACAAAGTGCAATAAAATGACATAATTGTCGCCCCGGGTTAAAATTGGTACGAAATATTAAGAATTGAATAATATGAAGTTTAAGTCATAAAAGGTGATGCTGTAAGTGAAATGGTTTTTCAGCAAAACTTGGTTTGCGCCAAATTCCCATCAATATCTTTGCTAATCTCAGGTTTGGGCCATAAGACGCAAGGGGGTATTTTTCTTTGGAGCTGACGTCAAGGCGGTGGGAGTCTCCGCTATGATGGCTGTCTTTCCAGTAGAGACAGCCGAGCATTCTATTGCCACATCTGCATACTCACCCATTCATTTACGGAAGCGCCGGCGGTCCCATCGCAGGAGTGGTGAGTAACCTCTCTTGGGAATTTTAGTCTTAGGGGCAGGGTTAGAGTTAGGCACTGGGGAAGGTAAGGTTAGGGTTAGCGTCAGGCTGCGGGGAAGGGAGGGTTAGGGTCAGGCTGTGGGGAAGGGAGTATTAGGGTCAGGCTGCGGGGAAGGGAGGGTTAGGGTTCGGCTGCGGGGAAGGAAGGGTTATTTTCAGGCTGCGTGAAAGGGAGGGTTAGGGTAGTAGAAGGGGATGGTTAAGGTTAGGATTAGGGAAAGGGTTGGGGATACTTACCATTTGGAGCACCCTGTTTGTTTCACGACGGGGGACCCACATCCTTTCAAGATGAGTGCAAACCTATTAAATCACGTGTTCCATGTTCCGTATACCATTTTTCACATAACAATCTAGAACAATGCATTTTGGGGCACGTTTGCACCTGATTCATATCTGAAATAAATACATTTGCAACTGCATCAGTATTAGGCTTATCCATATCTTGTATTTCTTAAAAAATATCAATGTCCCTGTACAAATACAATTCTCAGATAAGACAAGTAAGTTATTAGGCTGGGTACACACTACAGGCTTCGGTACACACCTCTGGGTACACACTACAGGCGTTGGTACACACAAAGAATTTTGGATCGTCTGATTGCATTTTATAAACTTTCTAGAATTTATAATCAATGATGGACCTTTGCCAGATGAGCAGATGGTAACGAGAGATAAAAATCACAGATCTGAATCTAAATTGTGTTCAATCAAAGAATGTGACAGCAGATAAGAAACACTTGGCCCATCTAATCTGCCCTTTCCACCCACCACCTTTCCTGTGAAGCAACCCTTCCTCAAACTTCCCCCAAGCCCACCAGCCTCCAGTTATTATTCAGAGAACACTCACCTCCTGCAGCCACGCTCCCTACCACACACATAGTCTAGGGTAAGCAATTAACATGTTTTGTGGTATGTGGGAGGAAACCGGAGCACCCGGAGGAAGACCACACAGACACAAGGAGAACATACAGACTCCACAGAGATAAGGCCTTGAGGGAACTTTTAACTTTTTCCATTACGTTTCAACTACAACGTCTGCACGAGTAGGGTGGTACAGTGTAATGCTGAGTGCAAATGGGTGTTTCGATCATTGCCAGCCAGTTCATGAGAGAACGGCTCTTTCGAATAAAGGCCATTCTCAGCAGCGACCCACATCCCATTGCAGCTGCGTTTCTGCTTGGCACGGGATCGGGTGCACTTCCTTGGGTCCCACCCTCACTGTACATTGGCTACGACCCTTCACCCCCTCCCTCCTGCAAAGCGCCCCTCAAGCCGCCGCAGCTCGAGATGCGCTCAGATCTGAATCGGTCGTGACCCCGCGTTCTTCAGTTCTGAGCATGAACAGTAGAAGAGAGAGACCTCACATCAGCTGGCGTATGGTCACCTCTGGATCGGGGCCCTAATCTCCCCCCTTAGGAGTTCACCGCTGATGACAGGTGTCACTTACCACCAAGAGGCAAGTTTTGTTTTCTCGAATCATTGCACAACAGCCAAGGAAACCCGTAACCATGACAACGCCTCCGGCAATCAGCAGAATGTAGGCAGAGAGCGATAGAGTACTGGTTGCAAGGAAGGCGATGTAACTGCTTTTCTCCATTAAGGTCCAACAGCCTACTGCGATGGCTGCAGCACCGGCGATCTGTGTGAGAAAATGGGTTATTCTTTAATGGGATTGTTTAAAATGTTATGTAAAGCTATGGTGCAAATTTACTGATGGCCAAAGGTCAATGGCCAGACTCTAAAGTCAAAGTCATGCTGGAGAGCTGATCCTTGATTGGTCAATGGGTAAAGTCTTTATTGAGGAATTTTCCCCAATGAAGTCAGTACTGTTAGTAAGGATCAGTAATCCAATTGGCTCCGGTAATAGTCAGCTGACCAGAGGGATCGTCTGTGACCTGAACGGCCTCATATGGTGACAGAGAGACCATTGTTCCCAGTGATAGACAGGTGATAACTTTAGATAGTGTAAGTCAATGATCAAATGATCTATAACAACAAGTTCCAGCATGCCATTTCCCCGGGGATGCTGACTCTCTTGGATAATCCCGAAATTTGGGCAGTTCTCCCAGTATCCTGAGAGACCCAGCAAATCTCTCGCAAGTCCTGCCTTTGATTATTGAACTGGTGACTGGAAGCACACTTACAGGAAGACTACCTCTGACGCATTTCTCAAAGACAGCATTGAGAAAGGGCACGCCTGCCCAAAACGCGTCAGCCAGTAGTCTTCCCGCAAGTGAGCTTCCAGTCACCAGTGCTCCCCGTGGTGGCAGGACGCTCGTCCATCCGGCTGTTTAGGAGCTTCCCCCAGCCACCTGCATGCATGTGTGTTTTCCAACTGCACAATAGACATTTCAGCTGAACCAGGTAATCACTTTATATGGGGTCACCATAACGTTATTATTGTTGCATTATTTCTGAAAGATTAGGTCTTAATTTAAAAGCTAAGCTGTTTATAACCAACTGCTAGTATTGCTATAAATAGTATCAAAATTAGCATAAGTACTCAAGTAAAAATTAATTAGTTGAATTCAAGCCCAGTTAAACTAGGTCAGAAATGTAGATAAAAAAAAAAATTATCTGAATTTCCACAGCCTGTTTCTTTATTTCCAACCACAAATGTTTTTTCCTATTTCTCCGTAGACGTTTTTACATATTAGTTATTCAACCGTAATAACTTCAACCTTTATAGCTCAATCTATAAAAAAAAAAGGGAAAAAACAAAACAATTTGACCTTAGGAAAATCTCGTGCGATGAGCGATGTGGATACATAGTTCACTGTTTTTGGTTTGCGCAGTTTATAATCAACCCCATTTGCAAAAATTCCCTAAGGGTATTGCTTTCACAAGACGTATTAAATATACATAAACATGAAGAGAGATCGCTGACCGCCTAGTTTCACAGTAATGTTACACTGAGCACAGATAACAAGGAACAAGATACAGAGGCTTCACTTCTGTAATCATACATAAAACAATATTTTACAAGCGCAGCCAAAGACATCGGTCCCGATTCACAGTTACGTCGTTTTCATCTTACATACGTTGTTTTAAGAATCGAGCTACTACATATGCGTAGTTACTCGATTCTTAAAACAACGTACGTAAGACGAAAACTACGTAACTGTGAATCCGGACCATCGTTCTGAGCAATAATTCTGTCTAGAAAATGCGTAACTTTTTATTATTATTATTATTATTTTTTTTTTTAATCTCTTTTGCAGAAAATCCCGTTTGAAATGCAGAAGGCAATGTACTAATGCACTCAAATACTACCTGCATAAATCAGTAGGCGCGTTCCAGATGCTGCACAACAGGGAGGGCAGAGATAGGCATGCTGATGAAGGTGAGTGGGTGGCATTTGGCTCTTCTGCACGGATCTGTGTTTGGACAGACGCAGATTTGTGCAGAGAACTTAAGGCGTTGCGAGGGCTTTATAACAAATCTGCTTTTCGTCTGTCTCTATTTCGAATGACAGCAGTTTTAGAATTTTTTTTTGTTTTTGGAAGCACCGCTGCCGGACCACCAGAGAGGTGAGTAACCTTCTCTGGGGACTTAGGGTTAGGCTACAAGGGGGGGAGACCTAGGGTTAGGCAGCAGGGGGGAGACTTAGGGTTAGGCTGCAGGGGGTAGACTTAGGGTTAGGCTGCAGGGGGAGACTTAGGGTTAGGCTGCAGGGGGGAGACTTAGGGTTAGGCTGCAGAGGTGAAGATTTACTGAGTGGCGATTTTCTGTGGTGATTTTCAAACAATGGCGATTTGCAGCAATTTAAATAGCGGCGAGCTGGTGGGGCAGCTATCATTAGTGGCCATTGCGCAGGGAACAGTGGGAGTCAACAGCACGACAGCCGTCTTTTGAAAGTTCTTTTTCGTCTCTGTTTCAAATAGGCAGCCATTTTTATTTCAGAATGGGTAAGTATGCCGATCGGCATAGGTTGTAAGTTGAAGGTAAGTTTCACAGGGGGGTCACGGCGGGAGTGGGGGTGGCCATTTATCTTGCCAGTAGCGGACTTCCAAATCCAGATCCCTGCTACTGGGGAAAGGGTAGACCACACCTCTGGTTTGCACGGTAGTTACACTAGCCAGACACCACCTTAACATATCCAGAGTGTTCCGCGTAAAATGGGGGTGGTGCGGAAATGTGGATTGTTGACAAGGGCTGAAGGCAACCCTTCGTATGCAATCTGCTTATCCACCCCTCCCCCGCACAGAGAGAGATAGCGCTTCCGCTTCCCTTTCATCGTGCTACATAATGTGATGGATCTGGATTCTGTCCTGGCATGTTCTGGTACTGCGGTGCATGCACATACACTGTATCACCAAAAGGGGGTGTTTTGACGCATATGAAAAACTGACCTTTTTTAGAAGCAACTGTAACTATGGAAACAATATAAGCAGATTCCATTTTGTTTCCATGGTGACTATTGTTGCCAGGCGTTACACTTTGAGTACTACACATGCACAATTTACATGGCTAGAGAGCACAGAATGAGCCTTGACATAGAAAAAAACCCCAAAAAACTATGATTCAGATTTAATAGGAAATTCCGAATTTGTGATCCAAAATACCGAACGCAGGAGAACAGGGCACTCCTATGTGCGGGTGGCGGATCCATGCCCTGGGGCAACCTTGCAGGGCAACTCTGCGTGAGGAAAAACCAGTGCCATTGCATTCTTGCGCATGTGTGCCTAAGAGTGCATCGTTACCAATCCAGGATCGGTGGCAGTCCCCGCCAGTTAGCATACTCACCCCTTCATTTTCACAGAACCCACCGCACCTGCCACAGACCCGCCGCTGACAGCTCCGGAGAGATGAGTAACCTCTCCAGGGACTTTTAGTGGCACAGTGCTGTCACCCAGTGTGGTAGGTCATGGTGTCACCCACATACAAATAGTTGTAAATGTTAATAATGTATTAACATTTACATAGTTTAAAGTAGCCACGTGATAAGGTCAACCCCTTTAATAAACTCTATAAAACTCTATGTAAAAATAAAAAAGGCAATTGTGTCCAAAAAGTCTTGAAGGCACAATTGATGGGTTTTACATAAAGTTTTATAGAGTTTATTATTACTTTTTTTGCAACCCCCCCCCCCCCCCCCCCCCTCCCCC
>WWET01000163.1:914884-925593 GCA_011038615.1 Limnodynastes dumerilii | reverse complement strand
GGGGTGGGAGGTGAACAATGAGAAGGGCTCACCTCTGGGCTTAGAGCCTGCAGGAGAGCGCCTCCATTATCTCCACCAATGCCTTTGATCATTATCACTGATCCTCCTGTGAATCTCTGTCTCCTGTGATCATCTCTATGGAGAGGACAAAGCCTCTGCTTATCCTGCGTTTGCAAAGTCTTCTTCTGATAAATTACCTATTCTTACCCAATGAAAGGAAACTTTAACACGCTGAGTGAAAATAACATTTATTTTGGGTTCCTTTTTTTGCTTAAATGACTACATCTGTGTGCAATTCCCATCCACCTCTTGGCAAATTGCAATTTTAATAAGTCATGAACTCAATAAGTGTTGACTGCCTGGTGTAATACTGCCTAGCAAGGAAAGCAGAGCCCTCAGAAGCTTCATTACGTGTTAAAGTATTTCCAATTTATCAGCTGAAAATGAACCGAAGGATTTTTTTTCCCTCCTTTAATGAAAAAAGCTTTTTTTTTCCAAGGGTGCAATGACATTCTGGAAATGAAGAATGCTTATAAGGATTTACTTTTGTCTTAGAAGTGCAGAACCAGATACAGGATCCTGTTTATTAAAAAAAAATGTGTTTAATGAAGACGTGCTGTAACTCATAGCAACCACCCATAAATCCACTTAACATCCTCACTGCATCCTACATCTATCGCTTCTTTTCCGTCGTTTCCCCTCTCCTCCGCTCACACCAGCAGTCCACTTCCTTCCCCCATTTTATGTCTTCTGTAAGTTCATTCCTCCCATTTAGCGTGTGCCTAGCTCACAAGAGCAGGGCCCTCCATCCTAGTGTTGTTCCCTTCTCCACCACTCCCCCTCACTTTTCCCCCTCTGCCACCCTTTTACCCCATCCCCAACTGGTGGCTCCCTCTCAACTTTAATGTATTTTTGTGATATTCTTATATTTATATTGTATTTCATTATGTACTATGTTGTACATCCCTTCCCTGTATGTCTGTACTGTATTTTGTGGCGCTTTATAAATAAACGATAATAATAAGAATAAGAAAAATAAAATGTATTGTTGTTGTTTACTATAGTTTACAGAAGATGAGCCTTGGTGTATTCAGGTCCTGATTGTGAGTTGTGTGTATTTTATTGTTATGTTAGATGCAGACACTTGAGAAACACTTTGTGATAGCCCTACTTGGTCCCAATAATGAATATCAATATTCAAAAAGGAGAGCAAGTGGTAAAAATAAAAAAAATAGTATATTTTATTAACCATTGTTTTGCCTCTCATACTTATACAATTGTTCCATTGCCCGATTATTTGTTTTGGAGATAATGGGGTAGATCCAGAACTACGTGTGCCGTACGTTTATTCGCGGAGCGTATTTTCGTGCGCGTAAGTTCACTACACTCCCCTCGGCACACCCCTTGCACGGACGTATTTGGTCAAGATGCGCTTCCCAAACCCTACCTTAACTTTTTCCAACGTAACCGCTGTCATACGCACACGTACGTATGGGCTAGACGAATTTACGCAGCTAAGCACGCCCATACTGTACACTTTAAATACCACCCCCCGCCTACTTCACGTATTTCAGACGTATTTTGGAGTAACGTAAATTTGGCACGCCCACACGTAAGTATTTACGTGACACATACGTGAATGGCCCATACGTTCACAATTACGCTACGTGAATGTGCGTATTTTCTATGGTGCGCATGAGCAGTGCGTTCTAAACTGCGATTTTACGTGTCCGCCACGCGTAAATTTGCTTGTTTTTCTGGATCAGGCCCAATGGGGCTGATCCAGAGAGTTTCCCAGCCTAATGCTGGCCATACACTAGAACGATTATCGTTCCAGTTTTGCAATCATCGTGTTATCGTTCAAATTATCGTTTCAGTGTATGGTAACGATATTTTGTCCGATCATCCAATAATCGGCTAAAAAGCAGTTTTGAACGATTATTGGATCGTTTGACATGTTTGATTTAAATTGTGCCAAAGCGAAAGATAAAATGTAAAATCGCATAGAGTATGGGCATTTAACGATAATCGGTGGTGACATTAGGACGAAAAATCTCAAAATCGCCAGATAAAAATTAAATATCTGAACGTGTATGGTCAAAACCGATATTTGGAGGACGATAAAAGGAGATGGAAAATCAGAGGTTTTTCTTACTATCTGACGATTTTAGGCGGAAAATCGTCTAGCGTATGGTGCAGATTTCGTTTTGGAGTCTATAGGACTCTACACGAAAAATCGTTAGGATTATCGTGGATTTCATGCGATTTTCGATAATCGTTCTAGTGTATGGCCAGCTTAAGTCTAAATAACAGTGTGATAGTAACGCTGGTCAGTATCTGTGTGCAGTAAGCAATTCAAAGATATATCCCTGCATGCAAACAATACAACTAACTTGACTCCCCCTGCAATCAGCATGGTTTAGCCCAGGAATTACTTCCCTCTCTTATTTTCAAGCTCCTTCTTAAGTCTAAATCAGGCCCAATATCTATATAAGGAGCTTTACTCTTACCCAAGCAGGTCCATATTGGTCAAAATTGTCTATATACACGGTGGTTATTTAGGATTTAATTATTACCACTCGCTCCTTTTTGAAAACCACCATAGAGACCAAGCACAGCTTCATTTTTATTTGTTTTGTTATTGATTACTTATGGGTTTATGCCTCCTGCCATTCCTTTGGTACCTCTCTAATCTGGTTCATCCTCCCTATTTCTCTATTGTATCTGTGAATATACTGCTTCAGTTCAGCTGAGCGATTATGTCTCTTATTTTATGGTTATATGGTTGTATTGTCTATTATCTTACTAGTGCTTACCACAGAAATTGTTTTAATTGTAGAAACACTTTGTGATCTTGGGGAATGGTTGGCTTAAACCTTTTTTGTTTTTTTTTTAAATCATTTTTTTTATTTGATTTTAATGTTTACATAAATAAAAAATTTAATCCAGCTTGTTGTATTGATACTGTGAAATATGGCAATCTATTAGAAACCTTGATTAACCATGTTTTAATGCTTTCTAACATTAACAATCTAAAGTTAGTTATTAGGCTTTAATATGATTTATTTTACATTAAACCAATTTTTTTTTACTGCTTATTATTCCCATAACATTTGAATATATGCACACAACTCCATGTGAAAACGGATCTGTGAATACAGCCCAGAAAGTTATGATTAGTTGCTGGGTAATTACAAGAGTGCCGGGGCCTCCTATTTGTACTGTATTTATAAACTCCCCTTTCCTTACAGCACCTGCTGAATATTACTTTATACATTGATTTGAGCAACCTCCATTTTCTGTGTTTGTTGTAAAGCGTGCCTGGGATAGCAGCTGACAGGGGGCGCTGTTTCAGAGTAGCTGTTTTGGAGACATGGGGACCTCTGCCGGGGGTGAGCTCTCAATTTAAAAATGCGTGATATATGACCCAAATCTGGGACTCTGACAGTTTTAGAATTAGAACCAAAACAGAGAAGCTTTGCAAGTGGCTGGTGGCTTATCATGTATCTGCAAATGTATGTAATTGATTCTCTGACTTTTATTTTAAAGATAGAAAGTTATGGTTAGTTGCTGGGTAATTGCAAGAGTGCTGGGGCCTCCTATCAACAACACTTAGATTGTTAGGCCCGTATTCAGAGTACCGGATGTATAACATATATGTCCAGTATTTAGCGATTTTTACTATTGCACATGCGTAGTAATTTTTTTACGTAATCTACATATCTTTTTCTTACGTAGACTGCGCGAATGCGGTCTTTTAGACCGGTACTCTGAGCAGTTAGCAATTTAAAAATATATCCCTGCATGCAGAGAATACAATTAACTTGACTCCCCCTGAAATCAACATGGTTTAGCCCAGGTGTAACTTTAAGTTCTTATTTTCAATCTCTGAATCAGGTCCTGGATTCTCACCTACGTTATTTTTCATCTTCCGAGCGTAGTTATAAGTGTATAGCTAATACGCATGCATAGTAACTATTTTACACTATATATGTACCATTTTGTTACGTAGATTGCATACATTCGGTCTTTAAAGAACGCATGTATGCAATCTACGAAACAAAATGGTACTTTAGATAGCATGAAATAGTTACTACACATGTATTATAGCTATACACTTATAACTACGCTCGGAAGATGAAGGAAAAGTTACACCTGGGCAAAACCATGTTGATTTCAGGAAGAGTCAAGTTAATTTTATTCTATGCATGCAGGGAGAATGCTTTGCTTTTACTTATTGCACACAGATACCTGATCAGCTTCACTTTTAAACTGCTAATTAGACTTGAGCGGGGAAACATCACCTTTTAACTATAATACTGTTGCCACAAATGAAATTTGACTCCCCTGAAATCAACATGGTTTAGCCCAGGTGTAACTTTAAGTTCTTATTTTCAATCTCTGAATCAGAGCCATAATGTTATTGTTTGTTACCGGTTAATTGCAAGAGTGCTGGGGGCCCTTTTCTATATTTGTGTATATATACACACACACACACATACATATACACACACACATACATACATACACACATAAATAAATAAATGAATAAATAAATACATACACACACTCATGAATACATGCATAAACATCCATAAATATACACACACATACACTTACACATAAATACACACATACACACACACACACACACACACACACACATTGTAAAGTGACTGCAAGCATGTTCAAGTTCCATTTAAAGAAGAAAAAAGCTTTCCATACAAAATGCACAATATGTAGAATTACAAATATAATTTCTTTTCATAAAAAAAATTATATTAATATGTATTTATCATTTGCTTATTTATATAACAGGTGAATGAAAACGCCTCTACAAATGACTGATATTATCCAAGCATTGACATCATTCCTAAACGCTAAGGTAATACATAAAACACTTCATCTACAGATTATGTGATAATAAAAGGTTACATAAATGACATTTGGAAGTATCCGATGCGTTAGATTTCTTTGATCACTCACCGTGCGTTCAGTCGTGTTTACTGTTGAACACCGAGATTTTATGCATCCTCCGTGGAAACTGAGCTAAGTGTAATCAATGTTATTTTTGTGTGTGTGTGTGTTGTTTTTTTTTCAAGAGCATGAGACAGCATCTTTTAACGAGCATGTCTCATTAGGCTGACTGCTGCAGATCCTGTGGTACGATGAGGGTTTCAGAGAAGACAGGGGATCGTGACTGCAACTTTACTTGAACAAGTTCCAACTTTTGTTTTTTTGAACGTTTAGCCAAGACGTCAGTTGATTACTGCCATCTAATGGGGGAAGTCCGCCATTTGCCTCCAGTGTACTTAAATCAAAATATATACAAGACAACATCAGAGAGAATGTAACGTCTGTCCATGTCCAAGAGGAGAACACTTCTCTCACATCTATGGTACTTCCGTAGCCTGGTTCCTACCCTAACTTGTACGCACTGGTCCCAAGGGAAATGGATCCAGTGCGTAAATGACCAAGCCTTTACTGTACGATTTCAACACCTTCCCCCGTTCACCATGTGTGCAAGCTCTACGTACAGTATGACAACTTGGGATATTCTTGACAGTGGAGGTTTAACTTATTAGTGAATTTAACACCCAAAGCATCAGAACAGGCCTGTATCTACAGACCCTCCAACATGACCCATTCCATTAGCTTCACAATGTTCTTCTCCTGAACTTCCAACTGTCTGTTACTATGGTAACCATCTTTATTATAAAGAGGCAGATGTTTTTCAAACATCAGTTAGTTCAGTGGTTCTCAACTTTTCTTTTGGAGAGTACCAGTTACCCACTATAGAATCATGTCAAGTGCCACTTACCCACTATGGCATCATGTCACGTACCACTTACCCACTATAGAATCATGTCAAGTGCCACTTACCTACTATAGAATCATGTCATGTACCACTTACCCACTATAAAATCATGTCAAGTACCACTTACCTACTATAGAATCATGTCATGTACCACTTACCCACTATAGAATCATGTCATGTGTTACACACCACCGCGGACGCCGCGTGGTGTGTAACGCTGCAGCACCCGTCTCCACTCCTGTCCTTACCTCTCGACGGGCCACCACGCTCACTCCTCTCCGGTCCGTTGCTCTCTGCTCCCCGCCTCCCGCAGTACCTCCGGCTCACTGGTATCAGCGGCGACCAACGGCTCACTCAGGGGCCGTATGGACGCCGCCATCTTCCTTAGCTTGCGTCCAGCGGTCTCCACGGCAACCTAGCCACAGCCAATCACCTCCAGGGGCGGTCCTGTCCTCTCTGCAACCCGTGTCTCCTCAGTCCCAGTCAGCTGGCAGGAATTTCTGGCGCGAACAGACTCTCTCCTCATTGGTGCCTGTTCCTTTATAAACCTGGCATTTGCCTTTGGTAAATGCCGGTTATAGCTTCTGCTTCCCAAAAGGGGGCACATGGCTGGGCACTATAAAAGGGGGCACATGGCTGGGCACTATAAAAGGGGGCACATGGCTGGGCACTATAAAAGGGGGCACATGGCTGGGCACTATAAAAGGGGGCACATGGCTGGGCACTATAAAAGGGGGCACATGGCTGGGCACTATAAAAGGGGGCACATGGCTGGGCACTATAAAAGGGGGCACATGGCTGGGCACTATAAAAGGGGGCACATGGCTGGGCACTATAAAAGGGGGCACATGGCTGGGCACTATAAAAGGGGGCACATGGCTGGGCACTATAAAAGGGGGCACATGGCTGGGCACTATAAAAGGGGGCACATGGCTGGGCACTATAAAAGGGGGCACATGGCTGGGCACTATAAAAGGGGGCACATGGCTGGGCACTATAAAAGGGGGCACATGGCTGGGCACTATAAAAGGGGGCACATGGCTGGGCACTATAAAAGGGGGCACATGGCTGGGCACTATAAAAGGGGGCACATGGCTGGGCACTATAAAAGGGGGCACATGGCTGGGCACTATAAAAGGGGGCACATGGCTGGGCACTATAAAAGGGGGCACATGGCTGGGCACTATAAAAGGGGGCACATGGCTGGGCACTATAAAAGGGGGCACATGGCTGGGCACTATAAAAGGGGGCACATGGGTGGGCACATAGAGTGGACACATAGACCTACAGATACAACCGGCCCTTTGATGGGGACCAAACTGCTGATGCGGCCCCCGATGAATTTGAGTTTGACACCCCTGGACTATAGGATCGCATGGTTATCCACTAACAGAACTCCAGTGGCGATGTGGATGGCCTTCAGATCACAGCAGCAGCGAATGTCTGGATCCGGTTGTAACCTGTGGGCTTATGTGCTCACTACTATTTTATCCTCTTTAATAAAGTAACCCAACAAAACATATTTTACCTAAAAATCCAAAACTTTTTAAGCATATTTTCAACCTTTTTCATGTCCATATTTACCAGTTTACGAGCTTATAATGCAAATATAAGTCATACTGGATACACAATAAGATCCTGTTGTTTATTTTAATGAGATTTCCTTACATTTTCTTGGTCTACACTTACATTTTCATCTGGCTTTATCTTCTGATTTCTATGTGATGTTATCTTTTGTTTGCAAAACAAAAAAATCCAAACTGACTATTGTTGAGTAGCTTTATAATCATACAGCAATTTTGTTAAAACAGTTCATTTGACCTAAATAGACATAACTGGAAAAATCCTCTATAATCCTTCATGTCAGTCCCATGAGGTTATTTTACTTTGAACATTTTTACATAGATTTTCCTCAGAACTTGCTTCTTTTCACAACTGTATGAAAAGCTTTGCATTTGCCATAGACTCACACAGCTTTCTCTACATGGTTACAGAATAATTGTGCCTCAAACTGTGACTGTATAAATCTTAAATGATTTTATTTAACAACTTATTTTAACAAGGTGGTTCTTCTCCCCCGGATTTGGTAGTAGTATAATAGACAATAGTCATGTGACTGTACAGACCAATAGGAAGCCAGCAGCAGAGAGAAGGAAGGAGAAACACTTTAAAGGTTCATGGGTAAATGTACAAAAAAAGGTGAAATTCCCTCAGACATAGGGCTTTTCCATATACATTGAGGGGTCAGCTGATGATAAAAGAGCACAATGGTGCCAGTCAGACATTACATCTGCTAGGTTTTAACAGGGATAGTTTATTAAAGCTTATTTATTTATTAACAGGTTTTTATATAGTGCTATCAGATTACGTAGTGCTTTACAGAGAAAATTTCACATTCACATCCCCTGCCCCAATGGAACTACATTCTAAGTTCCCTCACACAGACTAGGGTTGATTTATTCAGCAGACAATTAACTTATTGGCGTGTTTTTGGAGTGTGGGAAGAAACCGGAGCACCTGGAGGAAACACACACAGACACGGGGAGAATATACAGACTCCACACTGATAAGGCCTAGTCCAGGAATCAAACCCTGAGTGCTGTGAGACACTAGTGCTACTCACTGAGCCACCGTGCTGCCCCATTTATCTGGACTCTCTGTAGCAGAGATGTTTTTAGACCTAGTAAAGCCCCCCCGTCCCTCAAAAAATACAAAGATATGTATACATCCAGTCACTCATTTGCATCCCTTTGTTTATCCCCAGTCATTTACTACTACCTTTGCATGTGTGCCCAGCCATCCACTTTTGCCCCTTGTTTATGTGTCCACCCTCCAATATTGTCTCTTGCGTGTGTGTTTAGCCTCCATTTCTGCACCTTGCGTGGGTGTCCAGCCTCCATGTATGCCCCTTCTACATCCAAGTTTTTTCACTTTTTTTAATCTACAGATTAGGACCAAGGCCCGTATTCAGAGTACCGGACGTATAACATATACGTTCGGTGTTCAGCGATTTTTACTACTGCGCATGCGTAGTCATTTTTTAACGTAATCTACGTATCTCTTTCTTATGTAGATTGTGTTTTTATAAGAAAAAAGATACGTAGATTACGTAAAAAAAAATGACTACGCATGCGCAGTAGTAAAAATCGCTAAACACCGGACGTATATGTTATACGTCCGGTACTCTGAATATGGGCCTAAATCTTTATCCGCAAATGATGCTGCTGCATATGTTAGGTCAGAGTCATCCGGATCAAAAAAATCCACAGATCTGTATAATGGAAGAGTTCAATAAAATGAAGACTGTCGTTATTGTTGTGTTTGCTAAACATCAAACTGAAAGACAAAAAGATGTCCTTGAAGAACAACATTTTCTCTACTATTTCTGTGTATCTAAAGATATTAAAATAAAATTCCACCTGCTGCAAAAAGGGGAATAGGGCTTCAGAAACCATTAAAACTTTGTTTACTTCCAATTAGCAGCTACCGGTTTCCTGCACAGATCACACAATGGAGCTGACCTCACCCATTCAATGTCCTACAGAGAGAGTATATGAGTCATCCTGTGAATTGAATGGGTGATGTCAGCTCCATTGATCTCTGCAGGAAGCCAGCAGCTGCTAAACGGTAAAGAAAAATGTTTTAATGATTTAATAATGGACTGCAATCGAGCTTCCCCACCATATGGCAAAATAAGCATCTTAGATGAGAATGCTGTATTTGAGACTCACTGTAAAATGGTTAAGAACACCTGTTATAAAAGATCCACTTTATTACCCATAATACGCCTTGTGATTCTGTAAGGAGACCTGGAAACATGGACTGGTTTAGGTTGCTGATGAACTCAGTGTGGTATAGCATACTATAGGAAGAAAAGCACTTAAATCCATGTACAGAAGATTAAGGATGATGATCAAGATCATCAATCCCACGCCTCATATATATATCTCACTAATGGTTTCCTTGGACAGGGTTGTTTTTCATTTTGCAACAGTAAATTTACTTGCAATACCTTCTTTCTTCCTAAACAGACTCCTGATCGGTTTAGTTTAACAAGATCAGTTGGATAAAAGACCTACAACTGCTGTAATGATCTTGGAATACCAAGGAGGTAAAAGATGAATGTTGTAGAAAGAGACAACTTACCGGAGATTGCTTTTTTAAATTGATATTTCCCTAATTGATAGTTAGATGCTGCAAACATTTTAATTTTTGTGCTGTATTTTCATTTTGGCTGGAAACAACATATCAGCTCAATAGTGTTTGGCTGGCCGCCAGTTCCTATTAGACTGCGTACTGGTGACAGCTCACAGCATCTGCGAGATGCCAGGCTGAGACGCCACCAGCTTCTAGCTGAACACAGCTGAAGTGGGAAGTCAAAGAGGACAAATGGTCTTCCATGGCTTGTACCGAACGCTGCAACAGAGGTTGCCCACACAACAGCGCACAATAAATAGATCAATAGCCCTTGAAGAGGCTAATTCAGAATGCTGAGGAATTTAGTGACATCTTTACATTAAAAAACCCCCATCTCAATTAAAATGTATTTTGAATTGATTTTAATGCTTCATTTTATTAAAATTTGTAAATAAACTACTGTATACATTTACTGATGTACTGTATTTAGGGGTGTCATATTAGAAGTGCTTTTGCATTCAATTTGGAAAAATCCAACTTCCGTGCCTCCTAACACCTCAAACTGCTCCCCTCATTGACTTTATTCAGCACCCCAAATAATTTCTCCCACTACTTCAATATATCCCAGCACCTCAAATGTATACACACACAAACACCCACACTCACACACACTCACACTCACCCTAATATTACCTCAGCAATTACACACACACACACACACACACACACACACACACACACACACACACACACA
>WWET01000163.1:884590-903498 GCA_011038615.1 Limnodynastes dumerilii | reverse complement strand
GCATGTCATGTGCAGTTGATGCAAAATCGATCCGATTCTAAATATACGCACCTAACTATCGTTAATATCGGATCTCTGAATCAGGCCCGTGGTTACTCCCTGAGTGAGCAGTGATTTATAAATATAAGATTCACAAGTCCGACCTTAAGGCATTTCCGACCCTAACTTCAACGTACATGGCGTTGCACTATTACTACGCATGTGCAATTGATGCAAAATCGATCCGATTCTAAATATACGCACCTAACTATCGTTAATATCGGATCTCTGAATCAGGCCCGTGGTTACTCCCTGAGTGAGCAGTGATTCTGGCTATAAATATATTTTTTAATTTTCAAGTGCTCCTTTATATTGTATATTTCCTATACAGCAGACCAATTGTTTATTAACAATTTATATATTCTACCTCTATATCTAAGTGCGCTGGACTTCGGTAGTTTACTCACCTTTCCTAATCTACGTACCTAACTGGTATGTAGATCGCATAAATGTACTACTGCGTATACACAGTAGTCACATTTGCAAAATTACACACCTAAGAAGCCAGAACTTCTAAGCTGAGAATCAGGACCAAACTTCTTAAAAAACACATAGTATGATATTTTATGCTGTAAAAACCAATGAATGAATATAAATGTGTGGGGATAACTGACTCACAAAGCCCAGATATACTTAACGCGTATTTCTGTACACTACGCATTTTGTCATATGGTCGTGGTTTTTGTGTAGTCATCTCCTGCATGGTTTTGGCAGCAGGCTGTTTTATTTTAGGAATTCCTAATTTAAAAGTTAATTGAATTGAAAATGATGAATTAAAATCCTCAGTACATAAGCAATGGCCAACTGAAGGCACTTATTCTGCAACAAGCGTCTCTTGCAAATTAAAATATTTGTTAATTAATTAGAGACTTGAGTCAACGGTGACAGATTTTAGGAATTACTAATTGCATAATAGATTTTCTGAAGAATGGAACTCTTAATATCCAAATTTATTTAATAAGCAATGACTCCCTCCGGATTATTGTCATACAATAAATAAATAAAGCTTTAAACAAACAATCAGTGGCTCATCTCTCTTTAGATGTGTGGGGCTCCGGTACGAACGGCAGATTTTCTCCCCAGCCAGTTGCGAACTAGCTGGGTTTTCAATTGCTATGCCTTGATGAGGCATAGCAAGCGATCCATGGAGCACCGAAAGCTCCATGGTCCGAAAAGTAGTAAAAAAATAGTCCCCCACTCCATTCCCTAATTCTTACCCTAACCCTCCCCTCTCATTATCCTAACCCTCCCTTCCTGGCAGCCTGACCCTAACCCTCCCTTAATTGTAGCCTGACCCTAACCCACCCTCTCCCGCAGCCTGACCCTAACCCTCCCTCCCCTGCAGCCTGACCCTAACCCTCCCTTAATTGCAGCCTGACCCTAACCCACAATCTCCCGCAGCCTGACCCTAACCCTCCCTTCCCTTCCTTGCAGCCTGACCCTAACCCTCCCTCCCCTGCAGCCTGACCCTAAACAAGAGATGGCCCAGTGCCAGGTATGCTAATATGGAGCCTCAATGAGGTTGGGGTTAGAGAAGGTTTTACCCCTTAATCTGTCCCTGCAAACCACTCCTCTCGGTGGTGTTTTTCAAAATAATTTAGGGCTAAAAAAAATAGTTTAAAAAAAAATATGCTCATATATATATTTTGGATAATGAGATAACCCATCTGGCAACCGAAAACAATAAAATAATATCCTATGGTTCCTATTTCAGTAACACCATTTTTACATCTCCACCTTAACCACTGCTTGGGACATCGTTTCGATACGTAGATTGCGTATATGCAGTCTAAAAGACGCATGCGCAGTAGCTATTGTTCATTGAATTACGGCCGTCTGTGGAACCGTAGTTCTGATTAAGTACAATAGCTACTACGCATGCGCAGTAGCTATTGTTCATTGAATTACGGCCGTCTGGGGATGCATACCTGATCGTAAGAGCTTCCCCCTGCTCCGTCCCCTCATTACCATGTCTATCTCCACCTTCACGGCGGGGAAACGACATGCATAATGGGGGGGGACAGCCCCTTTCTTGTAAGAGGCGGCGTACGTAACATACGTCACATACACCAACCCTTACGGGGTGTCATAAGATGCATGCGCACAACCTTCTAGACAGAGGAATTACGTATGCGCTGTACGTGATTCACCTGTCGTCCGTAGTGCTGGATCGGGACCATTATATGTAAAAAAAAATAAAAAAATGCCCTAAAAACTACAAACAATAAAACGTACAAATTATACCTTCCAAACGTGTAACAATCTGCTCATTATGAGAAAGAGCTGTGCCTGGCCTCATTGAAGGGCATATCTGTCAGCTAGTTGTAGAACAATCGATTATAGAACACGTACGCTACATACAGAAAAATATGTGAAACCCTTTCTGATGATAAATATGTGTGTTCAACGTGCCCCAGTTTTGCCTTGTCTGATTTAATTTGGATAGAGGCATTTTCAGATCTGTTTTAATTAACTCTTACCTTCTCACACTAATAAAATCTGATCTCATTTAATCAAATGGTCTTTTCTTTTTCTTATAAAATGCAAAACATTTTTTATGTGTAACTATAGTAGCTTGTTGATCTCTGTGGTAGCTTTAACTATATTTAATATGATTTTAAGGTCTACATTGTCTACTTATACCAGGGTTGCCGACCTATTAAAGTTTCCCTCCGGGAGAACCTGGAGAAAAGCCATAGATGGCCGTAAGGGGGCAGGGCTTAATGATGTGAATGATGTAAATCACGTCATTAAGTCCCGTCCCCTGTCAATCATTCATGTAATCTCTAGTGTTACATGGGCAGGACGGGGCTTGATGACATCATCAAGCCCCGTCCATCCCTAGTAATTCTAGGGATTACAACGAAAATGAGTAGCTGGTCGGGGCTTGCGGGAGCATTGCCGGCTCTCCCGGGATACCGGGAGAACTGCCCAAATTTGGGGAGTCTCGCCGAATATTCCGGGAGAGTCGCCAACCCTGATTTATGCCATTCAGCCAACTGCTACCTCCTCGCGACCTTGCCAAGTTGCCCGAGTACCACCAGACAGGCCAGTAGTACAGAGAGCCTCATGTCAGCAGTAAGCGAAACAAACATACAACAAAGGGCCAGATTTACTAAGCTGTGGGAATACAAAAGTGCCCATAGCAACCAATCAGATTCTAGGTGATATTATCTAGTATGTAATAGGAAAGTGAGAGCTAAAATATCATTGATTGCCAAGGCTGCCTTTAGAATTGGTGGGGCCTGGGACACACCCATGGGGCCCCGCCCCCTATGTGACGTCACCGGGGCCCGCGGACCTGCGCTATCATTTGGCCGATGCACAGGGAAATTCTTCCCTGTGCATTGGCCCTGTAATGATGGTGGGGCCCCATCAGCTGCGGGCCTGGGACAGTAGTACCGGCTGTCCCTCCCTGATGGTGGCCCTGTTGGTTGCTATGGGCAACATCTCCCCTTTTCCTTTCCTGCAGCTTAGTAAATCTAGTTCAAAGACTAATAACTGCTGTGAATCAGGCCTTCTTCCTTATTGGTCGGATCATTTCTTTTGCTGTGCAAGGCCAATGGTGTCTTTTGCTAATGGGCAATTTTTTGTGGCTAATTGGAGGAGATTCAAATATATTTTACGCCCTATTCTGTTTAGAAATGCTAAAGCTTTTAATGAGCCACATGGGTGGAAGATATAGCACATTTCTGTAAATAATAAGCTTATCTTGAAAGGCCCTTAGTGGCACAGGTTGAGTAACCCTTATTCCATTGCTCGGGACCAGCAGTGTATCATGTTTTGGATTTTGGAATGTTTGCATATCATAATGAGATATCTTGGGTCTTGGACCCAAGTCTAAACACGAAATTCATTTATGTTTTATCAAAACATTATAAACATAACCTGAAGGTAACTGTACACAATATCTTTAATAATATTGTGCATAAAACAGAGTTGACTTTGAACAGTAATACAGTAAAAAATAATGTCTTCAGGTTTCCCAAGCGTCACAGTGGCATTGACGGTATACTTGTAACAACGGCATGTAGCTACCGTTCCGACCATAGCGTATACAACAGTGATACAGCCAACAGCCTAATGTTGGCTGTATCATATTAGACAGGATTCGAGTTTGTAAAAATTTATTCAAGCAACACCACATTTACTCTCCCTGGGTTACCTGCAGTGCCATTTACTATTCCCAGAACCTGCTGTGCCATTTACTATTCCCGGAACCTGCTGTGCCATTTGCTATTCCCAGAACCTGCAGTGCCATTTACTATTCCTGGAACCTGCAGTGCCATTTACTATTCCCAGAACATGCTGTGCCATTTACTATTCCTGGAACCTGCAGTGCCATTTACTATTCCCAGAACCTGCTGTGCCATTTGCTATTCCTGGAACCTGCAGTGCCATTTACTGTTCCTGGAACCTGCTGTGCCATTTACTATTCCCGGAACATGCTGTGCCATTTACTATTCCTGGTACCTGCTGTGCCATTTACTATTCCCGGAACATGCTGTGCCATTTACTATTCCTGGTACCTGCAGTGCCATTTACTGTTCCTGGAACCTGCTGTGCCATTTACTGTTCCCTGAACCTGCTGTGCCATTTACTATTCCCAGAACCTGCTGTGCCATTTACTAATCCCGGAACCCACTGTGCCATTTACTATTCCCGGAACCTGCTGTGCCATTAACTAATCCCAGAACCCACTGTGTCATTTACTATCCGGAACCAGCTGTGCCATTTACTATTCCCGGAACCTGTTATGCCATTTACTATTCTGGAACCTGTTGTGCCATTTACTATTCCCGGAACCTGTTGTGCCATTTACTATTCCTGGAACCTGTTGTGCCATTTACTATTCCTGGAACCTGTTGTGCCATTTACTATTCCTGGTAGCTGCTGTGCCATTTACTATTCCCGGAACCCACTGTGGCATTTACTATCCGGAATCAGCTGTGCCATTTACTATTCCCGGAACCTGTTGTGCCATTTACTATTCCCGGAACCTGTTGTGCCATTTACTATTCCTGGAACCAGCTGTGCCATTTACTATCCGGAACCTCCTATGCCATTTACTATTCCCGGTACCTGCTGTACCAAAGTGCTGTGCTCTGCTGTGCATCTTTGGTTAGTGGTTAGGGTTAGGAATTATTTTTAGCGTCAGGTCCAGGAATAATGTAATGCTGAAACAACATGTCGGCATTTCAACAGTCAATTAGACAAGTGTCACGGTAACGGCTCTGTCAGAAAAATGCAGATCAGTGAACGCTGCATGTTAACTGTCAAAACTCAGATAATCAGACCAGCAAACCACACCCTTTACAGCAATAACAAACAATGGTGAACTTTCAGCGTCAACCTACAATGCTGTATCTAGATTTCTGTTGTGCGTCTATGTTTTCACAAGCCATTACATAAGGGCAAGTGTGGCATTTTTCACATGTCTAGACTCAAAAAGGTTTGGATTTGAGACCATTTCGGATATCAGATAAGGAATAATCCATCTATACCACTATTTTGAAGGTTGGTGTTATATGCTACTAAATACCAAATGGATTAACATGCAGACCAGAAATATTAATATTACACACTGTAAAACACAGATACAGCATTAAACGCTCAAGGCATGACTAATGAGCTGCAAATCGGCTAATTTATGTGTCATTGTGCTAAATTAAATTTGGTACGCTGGGTTCCCAAGCATATTTATTACTTTTGCAGGCATCTATAGATAAAATGCTTATATGGAGTTGAAAAATGGGTTTTTATTTTCCTACTTCAATGAAAAAAGTTCATATGGCTTAGGGTCTTAGGGCCTGATCCAGAGCTATGGCCGCCGTCGCTAGTACGGCAGTCGTAGCTCTAATGCGCATGCGCCGGGCAGATGTTGCAAGTAGCGCCGTAGGGACGCTGGAGGGGATGTCCTCCAGCGTCCCAATGCTCACGTTACTGCTGATGGGCGGGGGGAGGTAAGTAAATGAGGGTGAGGGGGCGTGCTAAGAGGCCATACGCTCCTGTGTGAGCGTATGGCCCCTTCCTTACACCGGGCGAAGCTAGGGTAGCCTTCAGCCGGCGTAAGGAAGGGGCCATACGCCCGTACAGGGGGAGTGTCGAGCCAGAGCAGCGATGTTACGCTGAGCGCTACAGCGCTCAGTGTAACATCGTAGCTCTGGATCAGGCCCTTAGCCACAGTTCAGAATGACAGGCTTATTTCCCTACGTCATGTATGAAAATAGCCTGTAATTATGTGCTGTACTGCGCATGCACAGTATAAAGGAACTCCTACCAGAACACGGCCGTCCAATGGCGCGTCCCGAATGGAGATCATGCTCCTCCCACGCACCATGCGTACGAGGGGAATAGCCATGAAATTTAAACATGTAGGGTCTAGAACACAGATCCTTCATCCGTATGGCTTGTGGCTAGTTGGTCTATATTGGCAACTAAAGGCTAATTTTACGAAACATCTAAAAAGGAAAATGGAAGATGATGCCCATAGCAACCAATCAGATTCTAGCTGACATTCTCTAGTACTTAATAGGAAAGTGAGAGCTAGAATCTCATTGGTTGCTTTGGGAATCATCTCCATATTTGCTTTTGAGAAGTTTAGTGTTTAGTGTAGAACAATGACTGGACAACTGTGTCAGTCAACCAATTATACGCTCTCAGTATAACAATGACTACTAATGAGGTCATACCGAATTCTATAAACTTCCATCAAGGATAAAGGGCCCTATTTACTATCATTAGTGCATTAAGCGCTAATGATAGCAACCAGGCTCGCTGCAGGACCATGGGAAGTGTTTATGAAAACGTATCCATCCGGCGAGGTCCTACGATGGTCAGCGAGCCTTTTGCTGACAACGTTCGGCTCTGGAGTTGGGATTAGAGACAGACGGCGCCTGGTCAGGTAAGTTTAAAAGCTTTGTTCACTATTTTTTGTGTTTTTTTTTTATTGAACATGTTTATTATATAAAAATGTATTAAAACTAGTTAATATATATTTTTTAATTTTAGTTTTTACTTAGATTTTAATGTTTTTTTTTACTTAATTGTATTCCAGTGGTCTCCCGATATGTACCCCCATCTTCCTCCCCCTAAAAACAGCTATTAGGGAGAGGAAAAGGGGTGTATATGGGGAGACCGATGGAAAACTTTAGATGGCGTTATTTAACGCGTTGGCGCGGATTGTTAAAATCCGTGTTGACACTTAGTAAATAAAGCGATCTGCCGGCCCAAATTGATAAGAGTGGGCCGCCGATCGGGAGTGTTAATGATAGCATTGTAAATATGGAATTCTTCGGAATTTCACACGAAAACGGGCTTTATCATATGAAAACGATCTTCGGAAATAGAGCCCAAAGGGATATACAAATAAAATAAGAAAATGGGGTTTAAAATGCAATTTATGTTGGTCATTCTTCGTAGCCATAAGGCAGAAGGTTCAGTGTTAAATGAAATTTTCTGATGTTCTCAATGTACTCTCTATATTTTCTTTCAGAGGACGGTAGACATCACCATAGAAGCTTTAAACGGAACAGAAATGTTTTATGTGTATGTCAAATAATATTCTTAACTCTGCCATTAAAAAGATGGACTAAAACAGGTCTTTGTCTGCCTTTAGGCTCTGTTATTTATAAAGATGGAAGAAAAATGGGATTCTTTCTTATTTCCCTATGGCGAATGCTGTATGTAAAATTGTTTAGAAACCTATTTTTTAAAAAAACATTTATGTTTTTTGTATTATTCCTGTAATAAACAGTTTTTGGATATTTGTTTTTGTTACAGCTGCCTTCTAACGGCAAGCTAACTCTGCCATTAAAAAGATGAACTAAAACAGGTCTTTGTCTGCCTTTAGGCTCTGTTATTTATAAAGATGGAAGAAAAATGGGATTCTTTCTTTTTTCCTTATGGCGAATGCTGTATGTAAAATTGTTTAGAAACCTATTTTAAAAAAAACATTTATGTTTTTTGTGTTATTCCTGTAATAAACAGTTTTTGGATATTTGTTTTAGGGAATATATATGCAATATGTGTGTGGCCTGATTGTTGTGGACATGAAACTTTATTTTAGGGGTAAGCACAGCATGTGTGGCACAGGTGAGAGCTCAAAAGAGCATAATCTGAGTCTTATGTATGATGTGCTGAGAGTTAACACAATGGAGTATTCCCCCTGATTCTACTGAAAAGATGAGCCTTTATTTGGGTGTGGTATGTGAGCTTGACATTGCTGGAGCAGAAAGTGGGGACAGAGCGGAGGAGAGAGGGTGGACAGAGCAAAGGAGAGAGCGTGGACAGAGCGGAGGAGAGAGCGTGGACAGACTGGAGGACAGAGCAGGGACAGAGTGGAGGAGAGAGCGTGGATAGAGCGGAGGAGAGAGCTTGGACAGAGTAAAGGACAGAGCAGGAACAGAGTGGAGGAGAGAGCATAGACAGACTGGAGGAGAGAACACAGACAGAAATAGTGTGAAAGCCTGACATTGCCGGGGTCACCCCCTGGAATTTACATTATTCAGAAATCTACGTTGTTCAAGTTCAGATTCTTTTAGTGCCAGCAACACTTAAGGTAAATAAAAAGGAAACAGATTTCTAAAAGAAATATTGTTACATCGATAAAGATGCATACATTTCTACTTTTATAAAAAAAAATGTTTGATGGGGTTGGTATTTAAATGATGTATTTATATTGTATTGTATGTGTGATGTTGCAAGAGCCGACAGCTAACCTGTCAGCACTCAAGGTTAGCTGATTGGCAATTTTCTGGAAGAGAGAACCGGGACAGAGCAGTGGAGCTAGCATGGACAGAGTAGAGGAGAGAGCGTGGACAGAGCGGAGGAGAGAGCGTGGACAGAGCGGAGGAGAAAGGGTGGACATAGTGAAGGACAGAGCAGGGACAGAGTGGAGGAGAGAGCGTGGACAGAACGGAGGATAGAGCGTGAACAGTGCAGAGGAGAGAGCGTGGACAGAGTAAAGGACAGAGTAGGAACAGAGTGGAGGAGAGAGCACAGACAGATTGCAGGAGAGAGCATAGACAGAGGAGAGGAGAGAGCATAGACAGAGGAGAGGAGAGAGCATAGCCAGAGGAGAGAGCATAGACAGGGGAGAAGAGAGAACATAGACAGAGGAGAGGAGAAAGCATAGACAGAGGAGAGAAGAGCTCCACTGCTTGCAATGTATTTATAAACAGCGCTCCGCACTCATACATGGGGTGCCGAGTGCTGTTTTAAGCTGTCAATACGGGGGGGGGGGGCTACAGCCCCCCCCCCCCCCCTTCAGGACCCCCCGCCCCCCACCCACTCCTTCAGGACCCCTAGCAGCTGCACCCCTTGCACCCCCTATAGTTATGCTCCTGGTTTCAACAACATAGACATTGCCAATACCTGGCAAAGTATCATGGGATGCCAAGTTGCCTATGCCTGCAGTACAACCACCCACCTCTTCTTTGGCAAATGCCACTTTCCTTTCCCTTCCTATTGATTTATATCAGAACACAAGATTTCCAAACAACATCCTGCAAATCAAACATCTCATTTTCTAAACCCCGGTCGCCTGTCACTCATTCATTATCTGAAGCGGTCTCTGACAAGGACCCTCCAAATGATAAGTGACAGGCCTAATGCAATTTGAATTTTCGTTTTTAACACGTTAAAAATGCAACAGTCTGTCCATGACATAAATGACACCCAATCAGCCGGCATCATAGGTCACGGCAAGAATCAGTGGGCAGCAATTCAAAGCCTCTTTATTCTGATTGCGTCTCCTCTAACAGACGTTTTACCTTAAGGTACATTGTCCAAAATAACTACTTTTCTACAGTCTGTGAAAAAATTGCATCTGATAAGTGAAATTGCCATGGGCTATGTTCTCAATTTTATTTTATATCTTGAAAATAAAACTATTGCAGTGCTTTGAATCTAAAAAAAAGCCTTTGTACAACTTGTTTTATACATCTGTGCAATGCACTGTTACATACCCTCCAACATGACCCATTCCATTAGGTACAAAATACTCTGCTCCCCAGTTTTCAGCTGTCAGTTTCTATGGTAACCTCCTTTGTTCAATAGGCAAATAGTTTTTTAAATATCCGTTACTTCCTTTGAACCAGGTGAGTGACAGTTGGAAGACTAGTAGCGGAATAATTGTACCTAATGGAATGGGTCATGTTGGAGGGTATGCTGTTATATCAGGGGTTCTCAATCTCAAACGCAACAATTACGTAAAAATAACCTGGACTAACATATGATCCACAGGTGTACACAGCAAAGTTTAAGCAGAGTGGGGAGAGTTAAGGGACTGCCTAGCCTAGGCCTGGCCAACCTGTGACTTTCAAGGTGTTGAGAAACTACATGTCCCAGCATGCTTTAACTGTGTAGTCATACCCTATAACTGACAAAGCATGCTGGGATTTGTAGTGTCATAACACCTGGAGAGCCACAGGTTGGCCAGGCCTCCCCCAGCCTTATCAGTATGCTAAACACACCCCTAGGTGTGGCAGATCCATCCTTTTTTCAGTGACCACACCCCCTTTGTTTAATCACTGCACTTCCTGTATTGGCTCCCATACCCTATCATCACCCCTCTCTAGACAGACCCTGATGCTGTCTTTTCATTTATATAACCTGTGCTGAGGTATCGGCAGGGCCGCCACCAGTGGGGGGGACAGCCGGGACTTCTGTCCCGGGCCTGCAGCTGATGGGGGCCTGCCATCATTACATGGCCAATGCGCAGGGAAGAATTTTCCTATGCACTGGCCAGATGATAACCCAGGTGCACGGGGCCCCACCCACGTGATGTCACCAATGATGTCACATAGGGCAGGGTTGCCGACTTTTGCCAGCTTCCCTCCGGGAGATTCTGGGGGGAAGCTAGCAATGCATGTAGGGGGCGGGGCTTAATGACACGATTTATCATACTTACCCGGTTTGGGCTGAAATAGGGGCGGGACGGGGCTTGATGGCACAATTTGCGTCATTAAGTCCCTTCCTGTCCCTAGCAACACTAGTATACTAGTGTTGCTAGTCAGGGGGGCAGGACTTCAGGCCGTTGGTTTCCATGAAACCACGGGCCTCAAGTCACTTGCGGGAGATTTGCTGGCTCTCCCGGGATACCGGGAGAACTGCCCAAATTTCGGGAGTCTCCCGGACATTCCGGGAGAGTTGGCAACCTTGACATAGGGGGCGAGTCCCACAAGTGTCCTGGGCTCCAGAAATTCTGAGGCCGGTACTGGGTATCGGGTTCTGCCAGGATCGAGGGCAGTATGTGCTCCAAATAGCTGCAGGAATTTTGGACACAAGAGCCGTCCACAATCCGTTCATCCCCTGTTCTAAATTTCCCCTTTAATCTGGGAGTACACTAATATTTTACATTACCCAGTTTAAAATCTCAGCTCTGTGTATTTGCTGTACCAAATGATTGATATAAAAATGGAAGCCACCTCTATATTCAGCTATATCATACTGCACTGCCAAACATATGTGCCAAGATTAAGTCAAAAAATCTGTCCATTAGCTAAAAACATCCACAGATAGAAAAAAATATCTCTTCGTTTGTTTACCTCCCCCAAACTTGTTGTGACATTTTTCAGGTTATTTTAAAACACAGCTGTGGACTTTTTACCCCCCTGTTATATAAATTAAAGTAGATGTGTGTGAAAACATGATTTTAATGCATTAAAATGATCATATGCAAAGTAAAAAGTGTGGAATGATGAATATATTGTGGCATTACAGGCTTCAGCTGTGGTGGATCAGGCTTTTTGCCAGAATTTAAGCTGTTTTTAGAGCTAAGCCCGCAGTTGTCTGTGTAATATTTTTACTTCTAGAATATGATTTTGGCTTCAGAAGAATTGTCACATATTTCACAGTAAAACACTTGAAATCCTACAGACAATATGGTGCATTTAGTGCACAAATTTGTTCTTTGCTGTAAAAATATAAAGCTATTAACTGTCATTAAAAGATAGGGGAACTGATCCAGAGTTTTTGTGCAGCGCATGGAAAAAATTCTGGCGCCCCCCCCCCCAAAAAAAAGGTATGCATCCGCCTTTTACTTACATCCCCTTATCCCCTTGTGTGTGCCTAGTTGTCCACTTCTGTCAATTACTATGTGCCCAGCCTCTAATTGTGCCCCTTATGTGTCAGCCTCCTTTTGTGCCCCCCTATATATATTCAGCCTCCTTTTGTGCCCCCCTATATATGTTTAGCCTCCTTTTGTGACCCCTTTCGAGGGGGTCACCCCTTTCTCAAAGTGGTGAAAGAGGCGACCCCCTCGAAACGCGTCAGCCGGTGAACACACGAGTCCACAGCACGAAGATTTGGGCCAACAGCTTTCTTCTGGTTCCCCACTGATGTTTATGCCAAGGACGGTTACCAGGTATATACGTCCAGCCACGGGTGTCTGAACCACATAACCATCTGTAGCCGCCGGGCACGGACTTTGTTGCAATTTGGTCATTTGGTCTTGTCAGAGGTTTTTTTTACCTCTTATATGATTTAATTATGTTCAAATAAATTGTGTTATTAATTTTTTCCACAATTAATTCCTTTTTTCTACATGGGGACCTCTGCGGAGTTCTAAGAAGTGTTTGGACTGATATATTCTTTATTGTTGTATGCACACCTTGCACTTTTTCATTTTTTTTATATTTTAGAGGTTCTTTTTTATTACCTACACAGCGCTATTCAAAAGGGTTTTTTTTCCCATATTGAGTGTACACACTTGTAAATTGGTCAGATGATTGCTGGTCAGATCTTTCGACTTTTAAGGAAGTTTAAAAATGATTTGACCTAACCTGGCAATCAGGATCGGATGTTACAAGTGGTTGTGTGAGTGTACACACTTGTTAGACCAACTGGTTGACTGGAGGTCAGATTGGATGAGAATTAGATAACTGGATTAGGGGACCGACCGTATTCACACCTACTTCTCCGGTCCACTCCCCCGCCCACCCCCACTTACGAGTGCTATAGGCAACCTTAAGTCACTGTGCGTATTTTGCTTCCTAGGACCTGATTCACACTTAAGAATCTTCTTAAACTAAGAACTTAAAGTCACTCCTGGGCAAAACCATGTTGATTGCAGGGGGAATTAATGTAATTATATTCTTTGCATGCAGGGATATATCTTTGAATTGCTTACTGCACACAGATACTGACCAGCTTTACTATCACACTGTTATTTAGACTTGGGATAGGAAACATCACCTCTCAACACTAGTACTGTTTGCAACAGATGAAATATGACTCCCCTGCAATCACCATGGTTTAGCCCAGGAGTGACTTTAAGTTCTCATTTTAAGAAGATTCTTAAGTGTGAATCAGGCCCTTAAAGAAGGAACATACGCATGGACAATCCCCAGCCCTCTCTCCCAGCCAAAATGACATCCCTCCCCCCACCCAATTTACCTAAGGGCTACATAGATTGCGTAGTCACAATGACTACACATGTTCAGTGGCCAAAATCGGCTACTTACACACCTAAATTGCCTCTGCTTCTTAGGTATAAATCCCGTCCAGAATTACATTTCATAAGGTCTATCAGAGTCTACCTATCATTTCTTAGAAAATACAAGATAAATCATAACTAGTATCTGATTGGTTGGTTTGGGCTAAGTCTTAATTTTTAACTGCCCTTCAGATTTACCCCGTAACTATGGAATTGTAACCTGAAAATGTGCTACTTATTTTAATGATTCATTGATTGAGGTATCCATAGTAGAAGAATATTTTCTCAAGATGTCAATATCTAACTAAAAAATAAAGTTTTGGTGCATTGAAATGAAAAAAAAAATGATCATATAGGACCATAAATCCCTGGATGATTTTCCTTCCAATAAAATTAGATAATTGGTCAAAGATTTAAAATTTTGGCTCTTTGTTAAAAGTATTAAATAAATTAACATTTTTGTTGGCAGTATTAGATTGTGAGCCTGAAAATTGAAATGAAGGAGAAGAAACGCGTGTGCATAATCTATTAAATGTGAATCTGTACATTTTCTAGTTTGATAACGTCATCAATCTGAGTCTGGAGCCTGGTAACACATCGGAGGTGTAATATTGTCAATATTAGAGTCCTCCAGGTCAGAGAGTCATTACTCCGTCACCTGAGAGTTTAGCTTGCACTCTATGTAACCTCTGCATGCAGGAAATCTGTCACACTGACATCTGTTTATGTTATCCTTTATAATTGTCTTTTCATCCTGAAATGCATAGAAGCCTATTTACTCAATAAAGTCAGATGGTATATGGGAGGCTTATAGCACTCCCTGCTCTATCGTATAGTAAGGTCTACAGTTATTTCACAGTGGAAAATAAGGAGTAAAAGAAATAAAATAAAAAGTAAAGTAAAATAATAATAATAATAATAATAAATTATAAAATCAAATTTAATAAAACAGAAATTACCTTTTGAGATAAGAATAATCTCATTTCTACAAATTTAGGATACAGCTAATCAGTTTGGAACAAGTAAGAAAGAAAAGGCTATGTCACATAATGCTGGAGGTATATTTTATTGACATAGTATTGGATAACACACACTGTATTATGTGAGAGAGCTCCTTTCCCCTGAGGTGGCTCTGGAGCCTCTGACTGTTTGGAGGGGTATCCTGTGAATGGAACCCCTGACCGTGGGTGACGTCACGGGGCCCGATTAGGGATTCTCCTGAGGGGCAGAGAGAAAGGAAAGGGGCATAGGGCTGAGAAAGAGAAAGAGCTCTGAATGGAACGCCGGGGAAAGGTGAAAGGTCAACTCGGGAACTCAGTCCTCACCACGTGATGCAGAGGATGCTCTCTGTGCATGAGAGCCGCAAGCTTAACCCCTGCAGCACTAGCCATTATTGCTGCATGTATATTTCATGTACAAGTCTACCACAGCTGGGATTTTACGATTGGGACAGAAAGGAGACTTATCATCTTTGCAAAACACTACTACACATTGAGAATTCATTCTGCTAGGATTGTTCGTCAAGCCCATTTTGTAATGTATCAAATTGTTAACATACTTAAAAATCCATTTCACTGACCTAATGCATATTTTTTAATAAAGCACAAAAATGTATATTGAGAATGTGTATATGAGGAGAGCGGGAGATTCATATAGTGAGTGAGCGTGTGTGTGTGTGTGTGTGTGTGTGTGTGTGTGACAGCTTAATGCATCATGGATAAACCAGCACGGTCTACCCCACTGTGTGTGTGAGCCAGAGCCATCACAGTGGTTCTTTGCACAGTATAATAAATATCCAGACTAGGTAACGGGGACAACAGTGCTGTGTACTTGTGTTCCAGTATCAGAGATTTTGGGCTATGTTTTAAAACTGAACAGGTATAAAGAGATCGGACCTCATTCAGAGACTGAAAATAAGGGCTGTATACTTATATGTATTTACGCAATCTAAAAGATACGTAGATAACGTAAAAAATGCACTACGCATGCGCAGTAGGAAAAAACGCTAAACACTGGACGTATATTTTATATGTCCGGTAGTTTGCATATGGCCCTAAGAGAGGAAAGTTACTCCTGGGCAAAACCATGTTGATTGCAAGGGGAGTCAAGGTAATTGTATTCTTTGCATGCAGAGATATATCTTTGACTTGCTTACTGCACACAGATACTGACCAGCTTCACTTTTACAGTGCTAATTAGACGCCACCTTACAACTCTAACACTGTTTGAAAAAGATGAAATATGACTCCCCTGCAATCAACATGGTTTAGCCCAGGAGTAACTTTCCTCTCTTATTTTCCATCTCTGAATCTGGTCCAATACTAATAAGGAATAATTATAATTTCTAAAGGCCTGACTAAGACCTCCGTGCGTTTTCCGTAAATGCGCGCTGTCACTTCCCTCTCTCGTGCGGAGCTTGAACTGAACTGTACCACAGCACACTGCCAGGAAGTCCTGCCCCGCGCATTGGCCCTCTAATGTACAGCTCTAAGCTGCTGCAGAGCCAAGGTAAGTATCAGCATGCCCCAACAGTGGTCCTGGCTGCCACCCCCCCCTCTCCCCCGATGACCCTCCCCCTGCAATACATTAACATGTCTAGCCTCGCCTCTCTTGCTGGGATTAGGCATGTGGAATTGAAGAGCCATCCCCCTCTTCGGATCTCCTAGCTAGGAGATCCATAGCGTAACATCAGCCGCACACATGCACAGATTTAACATTTATAAATCAGGAGCCAAATAAACCAGATCGTTTTACGTATGTAAGTGTACCGGAGTTGCGTACTGCTAAGGATAATGCCCTCCCCCTGGCACTCCTCTCGCACGCACGTAACTTAGCTGACTTACACGTTCAGAACCCTGCTTTAACTTTTCCTTGTGTATCTCTGGTCAAACATAGCGCCTTGTCATACATAAGTGCCTAACCCAGCCCATCCTGTACAACTGAAATGCCTCTCTCCTCCCACAATGCGTATTTTTGCCTGGCGTAGGGATGTCACACTCTCTTGCACAGAGCTTCGTACAAGTTACATATGATAAGAGTTATCAAACGTAACATCTGCCACGGGCATGAGCAGTTCATTCCCACAGCCAGATCTATGCATGCCGCATAAATAGCTGTTGTTATTAAGTCTAGATCTGGCCCCAGGACCTTAGCCCTTGGTAAATAACTCTATTAAAAAAACAGATTAATATATATAGTAAAGTGTGTTATACCGAACTGTATTACCTATCCAGTCTGACAATGAATACTGTAATATAGGATATAAATGTAGGATATAAATAAACACTACTCTAAATATACATTTTATGTTTTAGTTTTTTTTTAAATAATTCACTATAGTAGAATTAATAATCACCCTTGGCCTAGCACCCAAACTCCCAGAGATAATAACATCCCCCTTGAAAATAACTGAGTGTGGGTCCCCATTGTGAATGGCACTATTTCGATAGGGCCATTCGCTCCCAGCCAGCTACGAACTTTGGCACTTCCGAAACTGATACTCGTCCATTCATAAAAAAAATCTAACACTGCTGACATTCGAAAATAGGGACAGCCGAAAAGCAACTTTCGACTGTCCCTAATTTGTAATGCAGCCTTCGCAGCAAAAAATAAAAATAAAGTTTCAATCGTTAACATAAAGATGATTTTAAAAAGTCAAACTTTATTTAACAATAGCTGCACTTACATAAACAAAGAAAGATTGTTCTATGGTTTAACAAATGAATATATATATAAAAAATGCTAAATTCCTAAAGTTCTATACTAAACATCTGTGTCTATTGTTTAAGGGCCACAATGTGCTGAGTCTATAGTTCTTGGTCGATGAGTGCAGAGGCTATTGACCATAGTTATGTAGTGCAGATAATATTGACCTCAATTATGGAGCACAGAATGTACAAACCTCAGTTATGGAAAGTGAATTCTACTAAAATCACTTAAAGAGTTCTGAATCTACTGACCTCATTATTGAGACCTTTATCTGGAGCATTGACTCATCTGACCACAGTTATGGAGAACTTAATCTTCATTTGGAGAAATGTCCTTAATATAGAAAATAAACTCTGCATGAGGTTTTGTGGGTCAATGCTCTAAAACAAATTAGATCACAACCTCACCTGTGGTGTAACAAAAGGCTAAACTTTCTGGACGCAGACATCAAATATATCAAGGGTTATGACCGGCTAGAGGAGGGTGGCATTTTTCAAAGGAAGAGGTGTAATAGAACACGAGGGCATAAATATATAATCTGGAGGGTGGTAGATTCTGTGGAAATGTGCGGAAAAATGAAAGGGTAATAGATAAGTGGAATAGACTCCCATCTGAGGTGGTTGAGGGTAAACGTGCTTGGGATAAATATAAAGATATCCTAAATCTTAAACTAAATTAAGGGTAAATAGGGTCTAGGGCAGTGGTTCCCAAACTGTGCGCCGCGGCTCCCTGAGGTGCCGTGACGCTCTCACTGGGGTGCCTCGGAATGTTTCTATTTCCTATTGTATTCTATTCTATTTTTGTCTCAGGGGTGCCTTGAAAAAAATATGGAGACCCTAAGGGTGCCTCTAACTGAGAAAGTTTGGGAACCACTGGTCTAAGGTCAGTATATTGTAGTTTTAAATAAACAACTGGGCAGACTGGATGGGCCATTTGGCTCTTTTCTGCCGTCACTTTCTATGTTTCTATCAAAGGAGGCCTATATTGTAGCTTCACCTTCACCATCTAAACCTAAATAAGAATAAACTGACCTTGGTAAGAGCTAAAATGACCTCAATCTCTTAACCTGGGAGCACACTGGGATTTTTGGAATGATCCGATAATATTACTGATTATGCACAATTTTGCACCCGATCTTTGTACTGTCCGCACAAAAACGATCCTCCACTGGAACCCAGAAATAAAATCCCACGATGCCAAAGCGGATGCAGACGATTCAGCCACACTGCAGAACAGAACACACTGGTAACATGTTGAAACTATCTGATGATTATCGTGTAATCTGAACACTAGTTGTAAAATAATCCATCTGTGTATACCCAGTTTTGCTGCTTATTACAAAGAGATGATTTCTATATGTGACTGGGGGAGTTGCCTTTCTGCTCACATACGGAACTGAGTAAGTGCCTGAATGTTCGAAAACCCCCCCATACATTCGCGCTCCATTCCTAAGCATGGATCTGGACCTCTGTGCTTTTTTTCTTAAATAGAAAGTGCTGGCAGATAAGAGCCACATGGCCCATCCAGTCTGCCCATTTGTTTATTCAAAACTATACTGACCCTAGACCCTATTTACCCTCAATTTAGTTTACAATTTAGGAGATCCTTATATTTATCCCAAGCATGTTTAGAGTGTTCTACTGTATTGGCCTCAACCACCTCAGATGGGAGGCTATTCCACTTATCTATCACCCTTTCAGTGAAGTAATTTTTCCACACATTT
>WWET01000163.1:865855-884226 GCA_011038615.1 Limnodynastes dumerilii | reverse complement strand
CTTTCCTCTTTCTGCTACTAATTCCTCTCCCTATGCAACCAAGCATCTGTTGATGTCATTTGTAATATTTAAGATAACAAATGGTTTTTAAACCCCCCAAAAAAGTTTTAGAAATTCTAAATTATTGTATTATTGAAGATCGGTCCTTAAATTAAATAATGTTTGTTTAGGTAATGAAACATACAGTATAAACAATGATAAATCAGATAAAAGTGGATGTAAAGGTCACAGTATCATGGAATCAAATTGCCCACAAAGCAACGTAATCTAGGACACAGATGGAAAGAAGCTTTGTGGATAAGGGACAATGGCTATATCTCTGATGTTCTCTGTTCCAACAATGAGGTTGACCTTGACTTTTTATCAGAGGCTTATTCCGAACTGTTACCACATTCCAATCACATGGCAAAAATAACACTCTACTAAAGCATTATGATAAATCTGTCTAAAGGGATCTATATGTTAATATTTCAATTTATAAAGCAAAGCAAAAAAAAAAAAAGATAACAAAACAGAGCAAAAACAAAGAACAAAATGATGTTAAATGGGTAATAAAGGAACATTTGAGACAATAAAAAATAGTATTTGCCTGGCATATACTACACTATGCTGTATATCTATACACCAAGCCATCAAACGACAGACATGCTTGGGGACTGTAGTTCTAAAACAGTCACCGATTGTCAAAACCTAGTTTGGTTGGATAATATAATGACATCAGATTACTTAAAAAAAAAAATAATGCAGCATTTTACATTAATTGACAGAATTTGACCAAGTTATATAAACATTGTTAATGCATAAACCATAGTGCATGTGCTAAGGTAATAATTTGCTATATCCTATTTGCTAAATATTGATTTATAGGAAATTATTGGATAAGCTCAGCTCCACAGATGTCTTAGGGATCTTCACTGTATTTACTAGGGAGAGAAAGGGGTGGGGGTCTTCATTTTAGTCTATTGCATAAGCGTGTAGATAGGAATTTCATTTAAAACAAGTCAATCATGCACCCAGCAGGCTACACACAAAGCCTCTCTCCAATCAGAAGGAAGGCGAGCAGAAAGAGTTAATGGGCTGACCTACAGGAAGAAGAACCGGCAGGCATATAGCTTCTTCTAGATCACGATATGAAAGTGGAGATTATTAATAAAACTTCACAGACACGTCTTATCCTGCAGATAAATATAACATATAGACAGCAGCACAGGAGAATCAGAGAGAGGGGGGAGAGAAAAAACACAAGCTTGCAGCCAGAGGATTGCATTTTATCTTCCAAGCTCTGCTCCTAGGACGCTGGATGCAATCTACAGCCTGATAGAATAAGCTGAATTTTGGTTTCCTACCAAGTTTTCCCAGAAGAAATAAAGGGAGTTGACTCCATTGCAAGTCTTCATTGCTTGCAGCAAAGCAACCCAAGTCACAAGTGGGCAACTTGTACAGTGTCACCAAGTGCAAGGGGACAAAGATGACATCCAGAGAGCTTCTGTAGGACCCAATGACCTCAGGTCATGACACTCGGAATCATTTATTTTATTTTTTTTCCTTTTTATGCACCATTTTATGCACCTGAATAGTTGATAAGTGCAAGTTGTGGACTCTTCAAAGGGGAATAGAACTTTCAAGTGTGGGAAGTTGCTGTAGGCAATCAGGGTGCAGGAGAAGGCTGAAGATAAGGATCTACTGTGTATATATACCTTTTTTTCTCCCTGTTGCTCTTAATTTTGGTAATTGACTAATAGTAAAGGCGAGAACTCACTGGCTCTTATGGGAATTAAGCACTCCTCCCGCTGCTTGCTCCTGAGGAGGAAGATGGCAGAGACTGAGACGGTAGAGGTAGGAGAGATCATTGGGGGGGTTGGGTGATGGTTGGGGTGCATAAGGGGGTACAGGAGCTGGAACTTTGTGTGTGTGTAAGTGTGATCACGTTGTGTGGTGGAATGAGGGGCTCTCTCTATACATGCACCAGTGTCAATGGCTGAGTCACTGCTTCGTGCTGATGGAAGTATTGCATATTACAGTAACTAATGCTGTGTGTGGTGCTGCTTGTGTATTGCAAAGGCATTCTCCCACCTGGCTGACCTACATTGTATGTGCTGTGCAATGTGCTGTAGGTATACTGCCGGCAGAAGGTACATGCACTGTGCTCTGCTCTGCAGCGGTGCACAGCATGGGGAAGATGCACGCTGGCTGCTGCACTCACGCCGCCGGTTCACGGTGCCCTTGAAGGAGAGAATCACGCAGGACTCTGGTGAGGGAGAGACTGATCAGCTCGGATAAGATGAACGGAGTGTAAGGGGGAGGCTGGTACTGTATACAGCATTCATACACTCAGGAATGGGAGAGGTGTTCTGGAAGTGAATGTACTCACTGTCACTGGAGAATACCCTGGTACACTACACTCACTCACTGTCACTGGAGAATACCCTGGTACACTACACTCACTCACTGTCACTGGAAAATACCCTGATACACTACACTCACTCACTGTCACTGGAGAATACCCTGGTACACTACATTTACTCACTGTCACTGGAGAATACCCTGGCACACTACACTCACTCACTGTCACTGGAGAATACCCTGATACACTACACTCACTCACTGTCACTGGAGAATACCCTGATACACTACACTCACTGTCACTGGAGAACACCCTGGAGAACACCCTGATACACTACACTCACTCACTTTCACTGGAGAATACCCTTGCACACTACACTCACTGTCACTGGAGAATACCCTGGCACACTACACTACACTCACTAGGGTACTTCCAGATGTATACACTCAGTCACTAGGTATATGGTGTATGTCCAAGTGTATACATTCAGTCACCGTGTATATAGTATTTCAAGGTGTATGCACTCAGTTACTGGGTATATGGATTACTTCCAGGTGTATGCATTCTGTCACTGGGTATATAGGTTAATTCCATGTGTATACACTCAATCACTGGGTATATGGATTACTTCCAGGTGTATGCATTCTGTCACTGGGTATAAAGGGTAATTCCATGTGTATACACTCAGTCACTGGGTAAAGGGATTACTGCATTCTGTAACTGGATACAGTGTATGGAGTATTTCCAGGTATATACACTATTAGTGACTATATGGAGTATTTCTAGATGTCTGCACTCAGTCACTGGGTACATTGGAGTATTTCCAGGTGTATACATACAGTCAATGGGTATATTGAGAATTTTCAGATGTACAGTATACATAATCACTGTATTTAGTGTATTTCTACATGTATACATTTAGTAACAAGTTATATTGAATGTTTCCTGGTGTGTACATTTAGTGACTGGAGTTCTTACAGATTAATACAATCAATCACAGTTACCTGGAGTCTTTCCAGTTCTATATATACAGTCACTCGGTATAAAGAATATTTCCTGGTGTATACATTCAGCCACTTGTTATATGGAGTATTTCCTGGTGTATACATTCAGTCTTGAGGTATATAGAGTATTTCCAGCTGTATATTCTTATTCACAAGATATATGGGTATTTTCATGTGAATTCATTCCATTACTGGGTATATAAAGTACTTACAGGTATATACATTAAGCCACTGGGTATATAAAGTACTTATGTGTGTTTATATTGAATCATGAGGTATATGGAGATCCTTCAGGTGTATATATTCAGCAATTGAGTATATGAAGTACTTCCAGAATTATAATACAGTCAGTTACTATAGATGTACATTCAGGTGTAATACAGTCAGTTACTATAGTTGTTCATTCAGGTGTTATACAGTTACTATAGATGTACATTCAGGTGTAATACAGTTAGTTACTATAGTTGTTCATTCAGGTGTAATACAGTCAGTTACTATAGATGTACAATCATTAGGTGTATTACAGTCAGTTACTATAGATGAACATTGAGGTATAATACAGTCAGTTACTATAGATGTACATTCAGGTGTAATACAGTCAGTTACTATAGTTGTTCATTCAGGTGTAATACAGTCAGTTATTATAGATGTACAATCATTAGGTGTATTACAGTCAGTTACTAAAGATGTACATTGAGGTGTAATACAGTCAGTTACTATAGATGTACAATCATCAGGTGTATTACAGTCAGTTACTATAGATGTACATTGAGGTATAATACAGTCAGTTACTATAGATGTACAATCATCAGGTGTAATACAGTCAGTTACTATAGATGTACATTCAGGTGTAATACCGTCAGTTACTATAGATGTACATTTGGTGCAATGCACAGAGTGAATCATATGACATCCATTAATTTATGAACATGTGAAATTTTCAGTTATGGTGTCTGTACATTTAGCTATAATAGCCTCAGTTAGTGAGGATTATACATACGGGTGTATTGCCATTATTTCCTGACACTATAATTAGGCGTAATACATTCGGTTACGTTCATATGTAGCACATTCAGCTAGTAAGGATTTAATATTGGATCTTGATGTGGCTGTGCATTTATACTTTTTATATACATTCAAATATATTACATTCAATTAATTATATTCAGCTGTAATGATTCCAGTGAGTGTGGGATGGTAAATTCAGGTGTGATGCATTCAGATGGTGTGGTAAGTATATGTATTATATTAATAATAATAATAATTGTATTTTATATATTGTATTGTATTATATTTATTAGGGATAAGAAGCATGTTATCGGGTAATGAATAATCCGATGTAATTCATTAATTTAATGGTGGATGCAATTCATTTATGAGTTATTCAGCTGTATTGCGTTTATTTTAGTGTGCCTGTACATCTATTATATAAAAGGCTAACGTAGCTTTTCACCTTTATAAATGAGCGACAGGGGGATGGGCCAATGAGAGCGGAGTACACTGGCCAGTGGCAGGAGAGGGGCGGCTGCAGGTGGTGTGTGTGAGGAGAGCGTGCCACCGCCACCACCGCCGAAACAATGAAATTAAAAATTTTAAAACCTAGGACCATATTCAGAATTAAGAACGTCTGATAATTTACGCAAGCAAAATGCGCAAATGGGGTGATTTCTATTTAGTGCGCATGTGCAGACCATGGAGTTACGAAGCGTAATTGGAATGATGCGTAAGTAAATTCCGTACAACCAAAAATGCGTGCGAACATAAAGGGTCGGACGGCTTATTAAGTAGGCGTCAGTCGGAATATAAATAGCAAAAAATGGGCGTGGTAATGTCGTAGACGCGCGGTTGTATTTGCGAACGTTTCACATCCGTCACATATACGTGCGCTAACGGTAAGGTTGCTTTCACAACACGGAAGTGTTCCGAGATTCGTTACTTTTGCAAAACGTACTTATTTTGTATTAACGTACGGATTTATTACGAACGCACGGAAAAGCTTCTTAAATCTGAATCCGGTCCCTTATTCTTATTTGTTTATTTTTTTTCCGTCATTTTGACGGGCTTTTAACTAGTTCTCATATAATGCATTGAATTAGTGAGTGTCTATATCTATTTGTAATTAATTTGGGTCGGCGGCGAGAACGACCCCTTTTTCGAAAGGGCCTTTTTCTCCCAACCAATATCGGACAGGCTCTCAAATCGATGGAATTTTCGAGGCGGCGAATGCATCCCCTGTACAGTCAGGTAATATATTCAGATGGAGTTTATTATCAGGTCATCTGTCAGTGAGCAGCTGTGATTTACGTTTAGGAATGCTGTTCCAGTAGTAATGAATGACTCCTATTGATGATGAGCCATAGAGATGCATTTATCTGCTGGTTCCGTTACGGGAGGTGAATTAAGATGTATAAAAGGTAACCCCATAAGTATTCTGTGTATAGAGCTGTTTATGTCTGAGGATCAATACAATCACAGAGGGAGATTCCACATTCAGGAGTGAGAGGTGTGGAGAAGGTGGAAATATTGCAGCAGGTGATGCAATAAGTTCATAAGCAGCCGTGTGTTTATGGGCTGCAGCATTACGGTGAGACATCATCACGATGATGCTCGATGCATGCCAATGAGAGGTTGCCAGTGCCAGCCCGCATTGTGCAGCTGCAGAGCCAGCCGGAGCTGTCCGTGGTGCTGCAGGACAAGAGGAGGGGGGCAAGCAGGCAGGCAGGCATCTCAGGGAGGCTGCACAATGCGGCTGCTGTCATAGGCTGTGCTATAAACTACGGGGAGGGATGACGGGTCCAGGCATGGGAATTACTGTGTATATAGATCATCAATAGGAACCGTGCTGGGAACTTTCATAGAGTTATCAGACGTTGGTGTGTAGAATGCAGGGTGGTGTGTATGTAACTGTGCAATGCTGCATTCCAACTGCACTGACAGCTGAGTGTAATACACAGCCCATGTGTGCAGAAACGCTTATTATAGCAAGAACAAGCGTCTAAATCCAATCCAGAATGAGTTTTTTATTTATATTTATTATTTTATCCTGCAAAATGATGACAGATGATATTTCATTGCTTACTGTAGAATACATTACTTTATGTTATTATTATTATTATTATTGGGCTGGATCCAGACTTAAGTAAGTGCTTGAAATTAGTTACTCCTGGGCTAAACCATGTTGAGTGCAGGGGAGTCATATTTCATCTGCTGCAAACAGTATTAGAGTTGAGAGGTGATGTTTCCTATCCCAAGTCTAAATAACAGTGTGATAGTAACGCTGGTCAGTATCTGTGTGCAGTAAGCAATTCAAAGATATATCCCTGCATGCAAAGAATACAATTACCATGACTCCCCCTGCAATCAACATGGTTTTGCCTTTTCTTAAGTCAGAATCAGGTCATTATTATTTAAATATTATTATAATTACTGTTTAATATTCTATTACATATTATTATCCTTATTATATTTATTAATTTGCCTGTATATTATAATATAGGACTGGATCCGATCCTCTGAGCGTCTTCCCACACGCTCGGAGGCTTTGCAGTTTGCACGGAAGAGTGACTTATGCTGCCATAAAGCCATCATAAGCCACATGTGCGGATCAGTGGTACGCTGAACTGTCCGGAATCCCTTAATCCCACCCAGACCGTATAATTTAAGTGCTCCACCCTGCCAGGGGTTGTTTTAAGAGGTGAGGGGGCTCTTATGCAGGATTTGACTCTTTCTTAATATCCCCTGTGAACAGAAGAATGTATGATCTTTAGTAAAACTGGACTGGGAGAGTCTATAACAGATGTAGGAGGAAAATATTTTATCTCCTTCAATCTTCTTTTACTTTGTTTGTTAGTAAAGGCACATTAGTAACCGATGTCTCTACTATAAAATATTTAGGTTGTGTGGGGATATTATACTATATTTACTTTATACACTAAAACCAGTGAGAAGCAGATGTCCTGAGTCCCATAGCAAATATTCAGACAGTTTCCTTCATTAGCCTCATCAGACAAAGCACTTTCAGATGTAAGGTGATTACAACGTAATGTGGTAATTGGTAAATATGTTTTCTCTTTGCATTATAAAGAACACATTATTATTTTGGATTTCAAACTGCTCGTGATCAAAGTATAAAGTAATGTGTAGTATTTCGGAAGTGCAGTCAATAGATTAATTGCGGCAGCATTAGTGTTGAAACCTTGTTAATAAAGAATATGTACCGGATTTACAGATCCGTTTTCACGTGAAGTTGCGTGCGTATTTTTAGGTACGGTGTAACGGTGCCTGCGTAATAACTTTATGTAATTAATGTAGAATATACGCACCTAAGGGCTTTAGGCACGGACATGTGAATCGCACTTGGGGGCGATCGTACGGAGGGGCGGGGTTGAAATACGTACCGGAAAAGTTACGTGAAAGAGGGTGGGGGGAGACATTTAAATGAGTCTTTGAGGGTGCCGTTAAATAGAATCGCACTTACGGCGTACATATACGCACGTTAGTACACACGTAAAGTTAGAGGTGGTCTATGGAGGCGTAAGTGTACGATTGCACGGCCGTGAGAGGGGAGTGTGATGGGTGTTGGTGGGTGTGGCCTTGCTACGTGCGTGCGCATAATTGCGGGCTTTAAAAAAAAACGGATCTCTGAATACGGCCCGATTTCTATATCAGAATGGGTACAATGTCCAGTGTTCCTAGTTTGACAAGGTACCCATTCCCGATGGATAGTAGGGTTAGGCTGCAGAGATGGAAGGGTTAAGGTTAGGCTGTGGGACAGGGATGGTCAGGGTTAGGCTGCGGAGAGGGTAGGGTTAAGGTTAGGCTGCAGAGATGGAAGGGTTAAGGTTAGGCTGTGGGACAGGGATGGTCAGGGTTAGGCTGCGGAGAGGGTAGGGTTAAGGTTAGGCTGCGTGAATGGTTAGGTTAGGTTGAAGAAAACGTACCTGTCGCTGCTTGTAGTTGCTGGAATGACGCTGTGTCAACAGGATCTGCAGAGAAATTGGTGGTAGTCATCACTTCATTGCTGCAAAGGGATATGTCAAAAGACAGATCATTGGAGCGACTAGCTACACCCGTAGTATTGTTACGGTGATTCTTGGGAACAGACATCCAAATATACAATGGATCTGCTCAATCATAAATCAGTTATAGTCACTTGTACTCAGTTCAAGTCAATTTGGATCCGTTGGAGATATCTCCCAATTGCACAGACAATAATACAGGCACCAGATTGATTCAACTTAAACGAACGGCAGCTCCTGCTCATTAGGATTAGTCCTTTCCCAGCCCAAGTTCCATCTACAACTTCAAAGCACAAAGAGAGGGCGCCTCATGGTGCAATAATACTTTAATCTTTTTAAAAGACAAACAAATAAAAACATACGGGGGTCCCCGTTAAAAATGTCCTGATAGCAGCTCTTTATCTCTCTATCTTTCTCTCTCTTTCTCTTTCTCTCTCTTTATCCCTCTCTCTTTATCTTTCTCTCTCTTTATCTCTCTCTCTCTCTCTCTCTTTCTCTTTATCTTTCTCTCTCTCTCTCTCTCTCTCTCTCTCTTTATCTTTCTCTCTCTCTCTCTCACACTATTTCCTTTCTTGGAGAACCAGTGCATCCCCTGCTGGGTTTCTACCTTTCATTTTACCTCCTTACCTTCATCTTTACTATTCCTCATCTTCGCCAATCTCTTCCGAACTTCATACTATCAGGACAGTAAGTATCAGCAAGAGCTGAGAAAAGCAGAACCCAACAATCAATATTCAGCATTTATTGAATAATATTCAGGCCCCCAATTATTCTCTTTTGTTGTACCAATTTAAATCCAGATCCCCAGTAGTTCTACTTGGTTCCCCCCCTCCCTTGCTCTGCTCCCCTACTCCTTGTTTTACTCAGCTCTTCCCTTCTTTATCACCCTAACCCTCTCCAAGCTCTTTCATGCTCATGTAAATATTCACTCCTACACAGTCTTTGTTCTTTCCAGCTCCTCCATATACTCCCCTCCGCTCCTCTTCCATTTTGTTGTCCAAATTATTCTCTCCTCCTCTCAATGGACTGGACTCACAGGCACACTCTCTTTTGTGTGTGTGTGTATATATATATATATATATATATATATATATATTTTAATAGCAGCCTTAATTAGCATTTTCCATTCCTCTTTTTTTGCTGCCACTGTTTTTGTAAAGTGCTAAAGTCAAGCAAACCAGCAATTGCTTTTTTTTCCTGAAAATTGATTTTAAAAATGACATTTTCTTTAGCTGTAACGTATCACCATACACCAAGAGTCTGGGATGATTGGTTTTTAATTTTCAAAATGAATTATTTAAAGCTGAGCATTTTGTTGAATGATTATTAGCGTACCGTATGTAGGATTTCATTAATAGCATAAAAAACATGTCGGATGAAACGCATCCTATCTGCCATGCAATGTGTAATGAGTGGTGTGTGGCGGACACAATATTAATATTGAGTTCTACATTTCTCTACACTCACTTGACCTGAATCCTATTCATCTTTAATAATCAAAAGTCTGCACCAGCAAAGAGTGGATATTATTAGTGTGGCTGCTTCTGTTATGAATCATTTGGCGAGGCTCAGGTTGTGTCTTCACTATGATGTGAGTTTTATAATACAAAAGTGACATGAGTAAGTATATCATTATATACTGAAGATATGCTAAGTTGGAACCAGGGTTAGTTTTAGAGGGGAGAGATTGAGGCAATTGCAATCCCCCCTCCCCCTTCAATGTTCCTGCATAATCATTTCAGACATGCAGACTAATAGGTAATGCAGAGGTAACATTATCACCGTACATATAAGTTCACACATGAGAGGAAAGTGTCCCTTGCCTTTGACGTGCAATGTTCTGGACACTTATTTGTGCAGACCCCTGCCTTAAAATATTCATTCCACTGACCATCTTCCGCAAGCACCTATCCCTAACTGCTGCCTAACCCTATCCCTAACTGCTGCCTAACCCTAACCCTAACCACAGCCTAACCCTAAGAACAGTCTAACACTAGCCCTAGACCTAAACCCAACCCAAACAGCAGCCTAATCCTATCCCTAACAACAGCCTGACCCTAACCGCAGCCTTACCCTAATCACAGCCTAACCCTAACCACAACCTAACCCTAACAGTAGCCCCTAACCTTAATCCTAGACCTAAACCTAACAACAGCCTAACCCTAACCACAGCCTGACCCTAACTGCAACCTATCCCTAACCACAACCTGGCCCTAAGCGCAGCCTAACCCTAACAGCAGCCTAAACCTAATCCTAGACATAAACTTAACTGTAACAACAGCCTAACCCTAACCACAGCCTGACCCTAACCACAGCCTAACCCTAACCACAACCTAATCCTATACCTAAACCTAACCCTAACAGCAGCCTAACCCTAACCCTAAACCTAACCATAAAACAAAGATGAACATGAAGCTCAGTGCCAGTACGTGTAGATCAGGCATCAGCGTTGAGTCTAGAAGTGGTGATCAGGTGTCATAGTATAATGCAGAATCATTGAGCAGCTGTCGCTGTCATGTGCGCGTCCTATGATGCAGCGTTGGCGAACAGACATGCATCGGAAAAATAAGTGTATGAATCTATCGGAATCCCGGAGAGATATACTCGCAAATAAAATGAGCATCAAAGTAAATTAAAAGATAATAAAAAAAATGAAAAACAACACGCAGCACAAGCAGCTTTCCTATACGTTTAGCATTGGGTCAGAAGGTTAAATGCTAACGAGATGCAGTTGCCACTCCAGCTGATTTTCTTCACGGAGGGTTAAGGTTAGGCTGTTAGAAGAGGAAGGTTAGGGTTAGGCTGTTGGACAAGGAGGGTTAAGGTTAGGTTGTTAAAAGGGGAAGGATAGGGTTTGGTTGCGGGACATGGAGGGTCAAGTTTAGGTTGCGAGACAGGAAGGGTTAAGGTACCTGTCGCCGTTGCAATCTTCGAAGATCCTCCAGGAGCTGTATCCACATTGTCTCGCTGGAAACCGTCGCCATTTCACTGCCAGGGTGTGAATGATCGCAAACCAGATGACCGAAGCGGATGGTACAATCTGCTAACGAGATAGTCAAATATAGGATGTAGGGTGTTGACCTTCAGCATCGCCTGGACTTAGACATGAGCCGTGATTGGTGCAAATGTTTACCGTAACCCGTGCGCTTACAGCCGTGTTCAAGTCAGGATTACGATCAATTATGTGAGCAAGCCCTTTCTATACATGGACTGGATCCTTCCTCTCCTTCCCCTGAAGTGGTCGGTGCAAGGGCCAGATTTACTAAGCTTGTATATATTGTGTGTGTGTATATATTGTGTGTGTGTGTGTGTGTAGTGTGTGTGTATTGTGTGTATTGTGTGTGTGTATGTGTGTGTGTATATTGTGTGTGTGTCAACCTGAATTATTTTTGGATTCATTAAAATTCTTTTTTTCATTAAACTAAAGATAGTTTAGTATAACAAACGAGATAAGGATAATGAAAGTTAATGATCTGTTACAGAGCGTACAAATTCATATACGTTACAAGGTGGTTCAAACATGTCTCCTGCAGTTTAAGTACTTGTCTTGCTAGGCAGTTTGGGCAATTGAATTTAAGGAGAGATCTAATGATTTGTGTCAGCCAGTCGCCTGGAAAAGGCAATTCTTTTAAATATAGCAGACAACATATCTACTTCCTAGCAAGGTCTCTGAAGGTTGTCTGATTAATCTCCAGCTTGATAGACAAAGCAATTTCTTTTTAAGTGAGTTAAAAAATGGTATCTCACAATAAAGCCAGAGAGATGGGCAACGTAAAACACTTTAAGGGTTACATGGTAAGGCCATCTAGAAGGGCCACACCAGAGGTGAAACTATAGGGGGTGCAACTGACCCATTCCATTAGGTACAAAATACTCTGCTTCTCAGTTTCCAACTGTCAGTTACTATGGTAACCACCTTTGTTGAAGAGGCAAATCCTTTTTTAAATATCAGTTAATTCATTTAAACCAGGTGAGTGACAGTTGGAAGCTCAGGAGCGGATTACATTGTACATAATGGAATGGGTCATGTTGAAGGGTCTGATGTTCCAGGTCCAGGCAGAGAGGGGGCCCAGGAGTCCCGTGCTCCCCTCTCTGTCTGCCTGGGACACTGGTGGATCGATATACAGATAGTAGTAAGAATCAATTGTGTATATACAGGCTTTCGCAAAAGGGGGGCTTTACGATCAGGAAATGCCCCCTTTCTGCATTCCCAGGACGGAGCTGGATCCAGAGTTCTGTACTTGGAGCATTTCCGATGGAGGGATGGGGCAGGATGCAGCCACTGCGTGCTAAGTGGGAAGGGTGAGGTACATACCTTCCAAGTGTCCCGTTTTTTCATAGGGCTGTCCTGATTCGTGGGCCACAAAAGAGGCAGGACTTATGCAGAAATGGGCGGAGGTTTGACCAAATATGGTAGTTTGTTGGTGGAACTGGGTAGAGTTTTGGGTATCAGGAGGTATGTAGATAGTACAATAATAGAGTGCTTAAAGCCCTCCGTTCTAGCCAAACTTCTGCGTCACTACCATTTTAAGTGAGGACGGTGCGGCAGTTTTACGGTAGGGGTCAGGTGGCGCATCTCCGTGTGAGCGAGGGGAGTGGCCTCCCCTGTGCACGTGTTTTTCCACTCCCGCTGCGGTAAAGATCTTGTCCAGTGTCCCCATGCAGGGAAAGGGTTAATAAGCAAAAAGCCGCAGCAAGATTTGTTCCTTTCAGCCTTTCAGTGTCACAGGGAAATGGTGTTTTCCACGTCTTCGGTATCTTGAGGGTACAATAGGTGTCAGGAAGTGACAGGTTAGGTGAGATCTGAGCCTAAATATAGCCGGGCTGCAGACGGTGATAAGAGATCCACCGTGACATCGCTCCCACTGATCAGGAACTCGTGGCTCTCGGTCACTTCTCTCTATTGTCAATGACCAAGGGTTTATTCTTCACCTTATTATAAAAAAATAAGGAAAAGAATTACATTTAATAATAAAATGACTCTTAGTTGAATCATCCAGCATTAAATAAAAATATATGCAGAATTCAAAGCTTTTACTTAGCTAACAAATAAAGGACCGGATTCACACGATTTTTCTACTTTTTCCGTGCGTATTTTTAGGTACGGTTGAAATGCGCATGTGTGGTAACTTTTTTTACGCAAGTTACGTAGGATTTAGGCACAGAAGTCCATTACGCACAGATTTGTTAATCGGACTTAGGGCCGTATTCAGAGATTCGTTTCTTTAAAGTACGCAAATATGCGCACAGCCGTTGCAAGGCAACACCCAGGACACTCCCCGCACACGGATTGAAGGGGACTAACGAGTGCCTCGACCCACCCGTATATTTCAGTGTGCATTCTGAGCGTATTTTGCCGCCGTACGTGCGTATCTATGTAACCGCGCCCTCACCTTGCCTTCAAATGGACGTTTAAATGCCCCCCCCACCCACTTACACGCATCTTTCACTGGATGGATTATAAACACGCCCCTCTGTACGGAACTTCCCACGTGCGATTCACAAGTCCGTGCCTAATGGGCTTCCGTGCGTAAAATCAACGTAGATTGCGTAAATGTAATTACTACGCATGCGCAGTTCATTGGATTGTAAAATACGCACGGAACTTCTCGCAGATACGGTTCTCTGAATACGGTCCTTAGGGACATACGTACGGAGGGGCGTGGTCTTCTTCCGTATGTGCCTAGTTTAGTGAAAGTGGTTGGGGGTGGCATTTAAATGGACTAATATGGGCGCGGTTTGTCATGTACACACGCACGGAAGGTAAATACGCACGTTACTACACACGTAGAGTAAGGTCATTTATGCAATCTACGTAGCAGTTAGGTGCGCAGATTGCCTCCGTGCGGTCTTTAAAGACCGTACGGAGTAGTTTAGTTAGAAGTGGGAGGGATTTAGGTTAGCCGGGGAGGGCTGGTGGGGGAGGCAGGGAGAGACATTGGGCCTGATCCAGACCTACGCCGATGCGCTGTGCTTACTAAAGCACAGCGTATCGAGGATGACAGGACAGTGCTACACATTAAAGGAAATTAATGTATAAAACTGTAAATTAGATATAAAATATTTTTGCTTTTGTCAGGTCGTATTTTAGTTCCATCTTTTCATTTTATCTCTATGTATGTTGGAGACCTCTCTCTCTATGGGCCTGATCCAGACCTACGCCATTCATTTTGACCGACACTCCCTCTGTGCGGGCGTATGGCCCCTTCCTTACGCCAGCTGAAGGCTACCCTAACTTCAGTCGGGTAAGGAAGGGGCCATACGCTCGCACAGGAGTGTATGGCCGCCTAGCCCGCCCTCCTACCCTCATTTACCTACCTCCCCCCGCCCGGCGCATGCGCAGATCGGCTGAAAAGGATGGCGAGCGTACCTCTGGATCAGGCCTATTGTCTGTGCGTAATTTCCTTCTTAAGAAGGAAACTATGCACGGTAAGATAAGGTAGTTAGGTGCGGATCACTCTTAGGTGTAAATACAGCCCTAGGACTTTAGAATTCTGAAAACATTTTCTGAGTATATTAAATTTTAATTTTCTTTGTAGATTTGATTGTAGCATATGGCATCAATAATTAACCTATAGACACTGTGGGGGTGATTCAGAGATGCGACTGCGAAAAGATCGCAAATATACGCAACTAAGTTCAGATCTTAGCAGGTTACAGCCCACTGCATAAACAGTCACTCCTCTTGCAAACAGCGGCGGATCTTAAAGTTAGACCACCATTGAGCAACCCTAACTCTGCGCTGTCATTTGAGATCTTAAGGGAAGTAGTTGCGGTTATTTGAGATCCTAAGTGTCTGCCCGCGCCCACTTTCCCTCATCTCCCTGCCTCCCCCCGCCCATTTCCATGCAAATCCTTCAGATCTTAAACTTCCGCAGCACTTAAGATCTTAAGTGCTTGCGATCGATTCACAGGTCCGCGCTTAGCGAATTTAAGATCCTAACCTCTACGTAGACGGCGTTGCACTATTACTACGCATGCGCATTGATGCAAATTTTCTAAGATCCTAAATATACGCACCTAAGTAGCGATAAAATCGCATCTCTGAATCAGGCCCTGTGAGATCTGATTTTCAAATCAAGAAATGAGAAGCTGTAATTGTAATTAGAAAAAAACCCATATGGAATAAAAATGCACCAATTACAGGTGCCAAGTCATTCTGGTAGTTGTAGTGCGTCACAGAACAAATTGACTGGTTATTCCTTTTACACACTTACGCCACACCTACCACTCCAAGGGTTTAGGAAGAGCAATGGTTCTATCAGAACTTTGGGCAAATGGTATGTGTGGATGTGGCTGCTATGAAGGGGACCGAGGTTACATAGTGCTCAGTGGATGAGAGCTGCCAGCTTACTGCTTTCCCTTGCCAGTAGGGGGCGAGAGGGGCAGTGGGACCGTTACACTGTTCATGCGTCCAATGGAGTTGTGTGCATGCTGGCTCCCTTGCTATGGGGCTTTTTCTAAAATGGTCCATGGCCTATGTCACAAATCATACCAAGAAAGGCTGGAGGAAATAAACATGTATAGCTTGGAGCAGAGAAGGGAGAGGGGGGACATGATAGCAGTTTTCACATATATCAAGGGTTGTGACTGGCTAGAGGAGGGGGCATTTTTCAGAGGAAAAGGCAGAACACCGATATCAAGGGTTGTGACCGGCTAGAGGAGGGGGCATATTTCAAAAGAAAAGGTGTAATAGAACACGAGGGCATGGATATAAACTGGAGGGTGGTAGATTCAGAGGAAATGTGCGGAAAAATGACTTCACTGAAAGGGTGATAGATAAGTGGAATATTCTCCCATCTGAGGGGGTAGAGGTAACACAGGAGAATAAATCTCAAACTAAATTGAGGGTAAATAGGGTCTAGGGTCAGTATAGTTTTAAATAAACAACAGGGCAGACTGGATGGGCCATGTGGCTCTTATCTGCCGTCACTTTCTATGTTACTTCTTCTGCCCCTGCTGGGGGGGACACACATTTCTGAGGGGTCTGGTCACCCTTGCAGGTGCAGCCTGGTGCTTAGACAAGAGATGGTTGGTACATTGTGGGAAGGTCCCATGCTGGGGTTTCCCCTTCTATATCCCAGAAGCTCTGGCTGGCAAAGCCTTGGACTCATTACCCAAAAATGGAGGGGACCACTTTCAACATTGTGATGATTGGCTGTGGTTATCAATCAATTAGTGTACACAGGGTACATGCCTTCACCCCCTTACCACCCATGAAAACACCCTACAGCGCGTAATCAATCTCCGCTCCAGTCACACCCACAATTGCCTGCGCTTGGATTATAGGCATGCGCACGGCAAAATCATCTCTAGATTAGCCCCTCTGGACCGGATTGACAGATGCGCGTTTACTACGTACGCATTTTTACGCGTACGCACATAGCAAGGCAACACCCATGACACTCCCCTAGCACGGACGGCACCCTTTACTCTACGTGTGTACTTACGTATGTTTCTTCCGTATGTGCGTATTTTACTAACCGCACCCTCAAAAGCCCGTTTAAATGCCTCTCCTCACCCACTTGCACTTACGTACAGAAAACAACCACGCCCCTCCGTTAGTATGTCCCTAAGAGCGATTCACAAGTCCGTGCCTAAAGTACTTACGTGCGTAAACGCTACGTAATTAGCGTGGAAAAAGTTACTAAGCATGCGCAGTTAATCCGCTCCTAAAAATACGCACGGAACCCCACACAAGATACAGTCCTCTGTTTCCGTGCACCTAGAATTTAGAGTAATCCTCCTCATACAGCTTACTGCCATTAGCCCTATAATAAGTATTGTGTAAGTCTCTTGCAGAGAGATGGTTCAGGAGTTGCGGACTTACATGACCTTTGTATATTTTATTTTACCGTCGAACAAAGCCAGAAAATTTGACAAACGGTTACACAGATTATTACATCTATTTGCCGTCCTCTCTCCATACTTTATAGCTATGATCCAGGGTTAAATATGTCTTATTTTAAAATATATAAGAACAATCAAGTAGCGTACGTATCTTCAGTATGCTATGCAGACAACATGTCTATTAACATTCGCTTCAGTGTGCGGCCGCCTGAAAGCATTACATAATACCAGAGGATTGAGAATGCAGCCGATTGCTTTAAAAAAACACTAACTATTGCTGACATCCAAGTAACAACACATCTGCCCACTGAAATAGCTTTCCTGTTATCCAATATCAGACACAATTCGCGGTATCGCTTCTGGAAATATCAGGCCTAACTAATCAGTCATTGAATACAGCTGTAGCATTTCCTACGGCTTCCTGGCACTCGGATTGTAGTTTCGAATAAAAATGTGACCGGATTGCAAAGTCACCTGCGATCGCAACTCCTCCGCGACGGCAGTACGTGAGAAGGGAGAACATACCCTGTGCCCTACTTTGACTGTTTCGCACTGGCCCCAAGGAAAATGCGACTGGTGTGTAACTGAAGATCATACACACATGCGTCCTCCGAATGTTACGTGCATTTTACGCATGTAACTTCTATAGAACGGAACTAAATTCCGTATGATAGATATTGCATACGAAAGGGGATGTGCTTCCCCTCCGCCTACCAAGGTGAGGGGTGGAAGCATTTAAATTATATAGTGGGGGTGGTCGAGCGTGGGTCCCCGTTGCGAAGATGAGGCATAGCAATTGATCCCGGGAGCACCGAACGCGGTGCTCTGACAGGGAAGTCTTAAAAGTACCCAAATTATTTCCCTAATTCTAACCCTAACCCTCCCCTTCTATGACCCTAACCCTAACCCTCCCTTCCCCGCAGCCTGACCCTAACCCTCCTTTCCCCGCAGCCTGACCCTAACCCTCCCTTCTCTATAGCGAGTGTGGGTCCGTGGAAAGAATGGCCATATTTCAATTGGGCCGTGTCCTCCCAACCAGTTTCAAACTGGCTGGGATTTCGTTTGCACATGCCTCAATGAGGCATAGCAATTGATCCACAGAGCACCGAGCTTTCGGTGCTCCGAAAAGTAAGTAAAAAAAAGTCCCTTAATTCT
>WWET01000163.1:838213-851297 GCA_011038615.1 Limnodynastes dumerilii | reverse complement strand
GAATGGAATTTATGTACTACTTTAAGGGAGCGGGCGTAAATAAAGAGTGGAAATCGGGGGGCTGGGTAATAAAGGAGAAAACCCAGGACTTTTTATACATATAAATGGGAAAAAGACATTAAACATTATATAGACGATGAATCACTTTTATTTATACTCTGATGTTACCTCAGGAAATAGAATATTTTAAACTTTGTTTTTGTATTTTAAAAGTGTATTTTGTCATATAACAATTCCTATAATGTGCCTGTACCCAGAGCGTTAACACAGTGTAGAACGTGCCACAATCTCCCTGATATTCATTTGCAAATGTTGGCCCCCAGGTTTTGGATTGTAATTAGGGTCACATAACTGTTGTGAATGCTGCTCTTTAGTTAATGATTTAGAAACATAAAAACATAAAAGAGCCACATGGCCCATCCATTCTGCCCAGTTGAATTGACCTATTCCTCTTATAAATTGCATTCCTTTATTCATTACAAGACACCCAGATCCAGATCTCGTACGCACAGAGACCTGGAGACCGCAGGGAAGAGAGGAGAGCGCGCCCTTGTCACTACCCTCTCTCATGCGCAGTTCTGGACACATACATGTCCACAACCCTGTGTTAGCTTCTCGCAAATGTGTGTCTGTCCGAATACGGACCCGTGCGGAACTGCTGTTCGCCGCACCCAGAGCTTAAGTAGTATGCCTATTCCCTACAGTCTGGTGGGGAAAAGACATGCAGAAGAGAAGTGCTGCCCCCTCCGTTCAAAACTCCTAGTGTACAGAACTGAGTAACACCTGGGTCCAGATTTACTAAGCTGCGGGTTTGGAAAAGTGGAGATGTTGCCTATAGCAACCAATAAGATTCTAGCTCTCACTTTCCTATTACATACTAGAGATTGTCAGCTAGAATCTGATTGGTTGCTATGGGCAACATCTCCATACCCTCCAACCTGACCCATTCCATTAGGTACAAAATACTCTTCTCAGTTTCCAACTGTCAGTTACTATGGTAACCCCCTTTGTTGAAGAGGCAAATATCAGTTAATTCATTTAAACCAGGTGAGTGACAGTTGGTCTCCGGAGCGTATTGAATTGTACCTAATGGAATGGATCATGTTGGAGGATCTGCATCTCTACTTTACCAAACCCGCAGTTTAGTAAATCTGGCACCTTGTGCGTGCATGTGTTACTTTTTAGGGGGCTTAAATAAAAGCCTTGCATAAGTCCCCTAACATACGTAAATTAGAATCATGTCCAGATTGATTCATCACTTCATCCTTATACTATAGGGAAATAGGATACATAGATTTTTTACACATTCTGGGGCTATGTTATGATTAAACGCGGGATTGCTCACATTGCTCACCTGCTTTCCTGTACGGTATGTAATAAATCATTGTGTCCGCTTCCTCCGGCTCCAATACTCACCTTTGTGTGACCTGCCCCATTATTTGCTTCTGCAAACGTTTATTCATGTTCCCTGTAACATTGGATTGTTCTTAATTAAAAAATAATTGCTAGGCTAATCAAACAGCACTGTCCAGAGAGTGTAAGGAGAGAAAGTGTAGGCTGTGACTTTACAGGAGATAATAAAAAAGCGAGGATGAAAAATATAATTCTAGAAGTCAGGCGAGGACACAGGTATGATGTTATGTGATGGATTCTTCTGATATGTGTGAACTAAATCAGTTATTAACTTTTAGGGGGATGCAGTTGCTGGTTGTAAAGACCCAATTTCGAACACTGATACAGCCAACATCTGAATTGCAGCTGTATCAGTGGAGGGTTAAGGTAAAGATTAGGGTTAGGCTGCGGGAAGCAGAGGGTTAAGGTTAGGCTAATAAAAGAGGAAGGTTAGGGTTAGACTGTGGGAGATGGAGGGTTAAGATTAGGCTGATAGATCCACGCTTTCTTGTTTGCAGCAGTCAAAAAATGATTGCGGTTGCCGCTGTTGTACCGGAATACGATTTGTCGAAATTCGCCGTGTTGATCTAGCAAACCACACCTATTTTGGGCCCTTCCCACTGCAAAGAGTAAATTTGATCCTTGGAATATATCAGGGACATAAAAAAATGAATTTAGTACAATATACTCAGCAGTTTCATTTTACACTTTCTGGACCGTATTCTGAAATCCGTCAGGTAAAGGTTCGCAAATATACGCACGGATGTAGCAAGGTAACACCCATGACCCTGCCCTCACACAGACAGGCTGACGGTGACTTACAAGTGCTTCGAGCACCCGTATCTTTAAGTGGGCATTTGCGTGCGTATAATAGATCCATACGTGCGTATCTACCTCATCGCACCCTCAAATGGTCATTTAAATGCCCCCAACCCCCTCCCGCCCACTTACACGGATCTTCCTCCGGACAGATTATAAACACGCCCCTCTGTACGGCTCTTCCCACATGCGATTAACAAGTCCGTGCTTACTGGACTTCCGTGCGTAAAATCAACATAGATTGCATAAGTTTAGTTACTACGCATGCGCAGTTCATTGGATCATAAAAATACGCACGGGACTTCCCGGAAAAAACGGATCTCTGAATACGGTCCTCTATCTTCCGTAGTTTTAGAACATTGCGCCATCCAACTCTAAGGGCCAGATTTACTAAGCTGCGGGTTTGGAAAAGTGGAGATGTTGCCCATAGCAACCAATCAGATTCTAGCTCTCACTTTCTTTTTTACATAATAGAGAATGTCAGCTAAAATCTGATTGGTTGCTATGGGCAACATCTCCACTTTTCCAAACCCGCAGCTTAGTAAATCTGGCCCTTAGAGTTGGATGGCGCAATGTTCTAAAACTACGGAAGATAGAGGACCGTATTCAGAGATCCGTTTTTTCCGGGAAGTCCCGTGCGTATTTTTATGATCCAATGAACTGCGCATGCGTAGTAACTAAACTTATGCAATCTATGTTGATTTTACGCACGGAAGTCCAGTAGGCATGGATTTGTGAATCACACGTGAGAAAATACGTACAGAGGGGCGTGGTTATAATCCATCTGGAAAAAGATATGTGTAAGTGGGTGGGGGAGGCATTTAAATGACCGTTTGAGGGCACGGTGAGGGCGCAGTTAGATACGTTCGGAAATGCACTCTTAAAGTTAAGGGTGGTTGAGGCACTCGTAAGTCACCCTCAACCCGTCTGTGTGAGGGGAGTGTCATGGGTGTTGCCTTGCAATTTCAGTGCGTATAATTGTGTACTTTTTTCAAACGGATCTCTGAATACAGCTCAAAGAACCAATCCAGATTTTAAAAATAAGAGAAATACAGGTGGTAATTTACACTTTGGGAAAACCATTGATTTTCAGGGGCGACGCTTCTACAGATGCCCGATCCACAATCGGGCGTTGCCGTAGCGATGCCGGGCAACATCTGCCCGGCGCATGCGCAGATCGATTTTTTAGCCGATCTTACGCTTACGTCCGCTGTCGGCGGTGGGCGTGGGTCTGGATCAGGCCCTCTGGCCCTAAATCTGTCTGCACATCTGACACGTATTCCTCTACATGGTTTTGTCAAGGTGCAGTTTGCCCCCCCCCCATCTTTTTTATTTATTGCTCCTAAATAAACATCAAGTGCGATATTCAGGAGCGGAGCACTTTGCACCATGTTACAGGGGTCGTGTTGAAAGATCTCATACCCTGAGGACCTCAGCAGGACAACTGACGGCTCCAGTCTTAAGTATATTTTGCTTTTTGCTGCAAAGCTTTTGAAAGCAGCTGGGAGAATGCTTGAGATCTGACACTGGATATTTTTAGCATGGATGGTATGTGATTCGCATTTCTATAAGGCATAGAGCAAACACCTGCAATACTTTCAGGAAGAACCAATTTCTGTTACCGGCACATTTTATTTTTTGTTTTTGATTCAACATTTGTAAATTATTTATGGCTTATTCCTAGTGATTACTGTTGGATTGTAAGTTAGATTTTCTTGAGGATTTAGAGTGATTTCTATTATACAGTTACTCCAGAAAATGCTATTTTTAGATCCCTGATTTTCTTTCATGCTCTTTCTTTCAGTGTTGTCACTAATTACATTCCCGGTGAACAAAAAATACGCATATTTTTTACTTTTTAAATGGAAATAATTATATTGGGCTGGAACCAGACTGAAGTAAGTGCTTGAAATGAGTTACTCCTGGGCTAAACCATGGTGATTGCAGGGGAGTCATATTTCATCTGTTGCAAACAGTATTACACTTGAGAGGTGATGTTTCCTATCCCAAGTCTAAATAACAGTGTGATAGTAACGCTGGTCAGTATCTGTGTATCTGTGTAATAATATGACAGTATTAGAGATGAGGATTTAGTCCATTCCTCTTAAGTCTGGATTGGTCAGAATGCACAGCTACATACAGACTGGACTAACCTTTTGAAAGTTGATTCCTTGAGCCCAGGAACAGTATTTGGGGTTTGGAATGTCTTTCCAGAACATCTGCTTCATTCTGAAATACAATAATATATCCCTGCATGCAAAGAGTACAATTACCTTGACTCCCCCTGAAATCAACATGGTTTAGCCCAGGAGTAACTCATTTCAAGCACTTACTTAAGTCTGGATCCAGCCCAATGATGGCAATTGACCAGAACCTCATCCCCGCGCGTTTTCCAGGATTGCAGGAGTGTTTCATTCCGCACAAGAGAGGGAGGAGCTCCCCCTGTCACTCCCATCTCTCGTGCGTAAATAGTGTGACATACGCAGCCATAAGGCAGCTTAAGCCACACTAGCGGATCAGAGGTCCGTCCGACCGTTGATTCGCGTGTAAGTGGGATACTCATCCCACACTGTGCAATTTAAATGTTTCCCCCTGTCCACCTTGGTGGGAGGAGGGGAAGCCCCGCCTCTTTGCACTAAAAATCCATCATTGGCAACTTAGTTCCGTTCGATGGAAGTTACGTCAGTAACTCCAGTCTATAGAGCCCACTAACGCACTTTGCGTGTGTAAGTGGGCTCTCGTATATATGTAGCTGTAAATCCGGTCCAATAATTATAATGGACCAATCCTATTTAAAAGAATTTTGATGGAAGTAAACAGTAGAAAAGAGAATGGAAGGGATGACATGACGTTCAATGAAAGACTTACACACATGAAAAGTTGCTGGAGGTGTTGTGAATTATGCTAGAGATCTATTCTATCTGACTGATTTGCGTTTACAGTCGATCAATACACAGATGTTAGACACATGAGGTCACAGCAGCTCAAATAACTGCATTCTCAGGTTTTTCAAGGCTATTGATCCAATTAGGACATTTTACTAGGATAGGTGGTGGATGGACTGGGGCGGTGATGCAAATTTACCTCAGGTCTTCACTGCCGAATATAATGTTTCCTATTGGCTCATATCTAAATAATGTGAATGTTGGGTTTATGTTGTGAAACAGAGCATCAGAAATAGCTATTTATACATATATTTTTTTCTTGTAGGTTTGTGGGGGTCCTTCCCAACCTGTCCAACCAGTTGTCATCCCGAAACCTGTCCAGTCCATTCAACATGTCATAAATACCCCTATTCAACCAGGATGCCCTGGAAGGGGCAAAATAGCCAAACAGTTAAATCCAGAGGAGATGACATCCAGAGACTACTACTTTGATTCCTACGCCCATTTTGGAATCCATGAGGTAAGAAGAGAATTGTAATCACATCTGTAATTATTTCTAGTATTGTTTTGTGTTGCTCTATAAATCAAACACTTGTAAAGCATTTGTTCTGTAATCATTTATTTTGGGAAACCAAAGAACTGTACAAATGATGATAAATAAATTGCTTATTAATGTGTGTCAACATATATATTGAAATGTTTACATAATATGAGTGAAGGGAATGGCCGCCCCTCACCTGCACACAGTTTAGGATGCAGCGGGGATCCGGCGTTGGACCTCTGCTGCCGCTGTGGTCTGGGTCCTTCCTATAGTACTTAAAGCATTAAGGGCCAGATTTACTAAGCTGCGGGTTACGTTGCCCATAGCAACCAATCAGATTCTAGATTCTTATTTAACTATTGCATACTAGAGAATGTCAGCTAGAATCTAATTGGTTGCTGTGGGCAACACCTCCACTTTTCCAAACCCGCAGCTTAGTAAATATGGCCCTAAGGGCCTTATTCATTAAAGACGATTTTTTTTTTTTGCGATTTTGAATCGCGGCCCATCGCGGCGATTTTCCCTCGATTTATTTTTTTGGTTCCAAATTCATTAAAACGCTATTTTTTTCAAACACAGGCGATGTGCCGCGATGCTTTTAGGGCTTAATCGCGGTGATTTTCATGAAAAAATCACCGCGATTAGCCCTTTAACTAATGGCAGCAAATCGCATGCGTGAAAAAAATCCAAAGTGCTGCATGGCTGCAATGTGTAGCCATGCTGTACTCATTGAATTACAAGGATCAGCAAAGGTGATCAGGGTAAGTAAAAGCCGATACGCTGTGCTTTAGTAAGCACAGCGCATTGGCGTAGGTCTGGATCATGCCCAATGTCACCTACTTTTATATTTTCTATAAAGATGAAGAAGCGGATCTCCAACTCACAGTCTCCACATAATGTATTGAAAGTATTTATTCACTGATAATTTAGCAATCGATAAATACTGATGCCGCCATTTTTATTGAGAAATAGTTTTCCAGGAAGTACTAGACACACCCCTGGGTGGAGCTATTCACAGGACACACCCATTTGGAGGTACAAAACACACCCCTTTGTTGCAGCACCTTAATAAGGCTTGGACAGGATTCACAGATCCTTATTTACTATGTGCGTGTTTTTATGCACGCACGTAGAAAGGCAACACCCATGACACTCCCGTTGCCTCCCTTTGCGCATATGTTACTTACGTACGTGCGTATTTATCTAACCGCGCTCTCAAAAACCCCGCCCCTCCGTACATATGTCCCTAAGTGCGAATCACAAGTCCATGTCTAGAGTACTTACATGCGTAAATACTATGTAATTAGCGTGGAAAAAGTTACTACACATGCGCAGTTAATTCGCTGCTAAAAATACGCACGTAACCCCACACAAAAACGTATCTGTGAATATGGTTCGCTATCACAATCTCCCTTGCCTTATATTCATTTGCAAAAGTTTGCAACCAAATACCTTGTAAGGAAGGGGCTGTTTTGTGTCTGTTCCCAAAATCCCGCACTTGCGTATCGATCCAGAGCTACACTTTCAATGCTCTTGAACCTCCAGTTATTTTTTAGGTTTTCCCAAGCAGCGGATATGTTAGCTAAGTATGGGCCTGATTCAGAGATCCGATATTAACGATAGTTCCGTGCGTATATTTAGGGCCGGATCGATTTCGAATTAACTGCACATATGTAGTAATAGTGCAACGCCATGTACCGTAAGAAAGGGGCCATACGCCCGCACAGGGGGTGTCAGGGTAAGTAAAAGCCGATACGCTGTGCTTTAGTAAGCACAGCGCATCGGCGTAGGTCTGGATCATGCCCAATGTCACCTACTTTTATCTTTTCTATAAAGATGAAGAAGCGGATCTCCAACTCACAGTCTCCACATTATGTATTGAAAGTATTTATTCACTGATAATTTAGCAATCGATAAATACTGATAGTAGTTTAGTAGTTTTCCAGGAAGTACTAGACACACCCCTGGGTGGAGCTATTCACAGGACACACCCATTTGGAGGTACAAAACACACCCCTTTGTTGCAGCACCTTAATAAGGCTTGGACAGGATTCACAGATCCCTATTTACTAGGTGCGTGTTTTCATGCACGCACGTAGAAAGGCAACACCCATGACACTCCCGTTGCCTCCCTTTGCGCATATGTTACTTACGTACGTGCGTATTTATCTAACCGCGTTCTCAAAAACCCCGCCCCTCCGTACATATGCCCCTAAGTGCGAATCACAAGTCCATGTCTAGAGTACTTACATGCATAAATACTATGTAATTAGCGTGGAAAAAGTTACTACACATGCGCAGTTAATCCGCTGCTAAAAATACGCACGGAACCCCACACAAAAACGTATCTGTGAATATGGTGCGCTATCACAATCTCCCTTGCCTTATATTCATTTGCAAAAGTTTGCAACCAAATTCCTTGTAAGGAAGGGGCTGTTTTGTGTCTGTTCCCAAAATCCTGCACTTGCGTATCGATCCAGAGCTACACTTTCAATGCTCTTGAACCTTCAGTTATTTTTTTTTAGGTTTTCCCAAGCAGTGGATATGTTAGCTAAGTATGGGCCTGATCCAGACCTATGCCGATGCGCTGTGCTTACTAAAGCACAGCGTATCGGCGTTCACTTTCCCCGACACTCCCCCTGTGCAGACGTATGGCCCCTTCCTTACTAACGATAGTTAGGTGCGTATATTTAGGGTCGGACCGATTTTTGCATCAACTGCGCATGCGTAGTAATAGTGCAACGTCGTCTACGTTGAAGATAGGGTCGGAAATGCCTTAAGGTCGGACTGGTGAATCGGTCAGGAACAATTGCGATCCTAAATCCAGCGGAAATCTAAGAACCGAAGGATTTGCATAGAAATGGGCGGGGGGGGAAGCATTGAGATGAGGGAAAGTGGGTGCGCTTACAGACTTAGGACCCTAAATATACGCAACTAATACATATAAGGTCGGAAGTGAGTGCGGCCAGATAGGGCAAGTCAATGCAGGTGTAACTTTAGGTCCGGTCGCTGTTTGCAAGGGGAGTGACTGTTTATTAAGTGGGATGTAACTTGCCACTTAGATGCGTATAATTGTGATCCCAGCGCCAACGGATCTCTGAATCAGCCCCTATGAGTCTGGACCTTGCAAACCTCTGAGCCATATATATCAGTACACACAGTACACACATGACCAAATCTCTTTCATATGAAGCTCCTGGTAACGAGTAGAATATTACATTGTAAACGAAGCATTACATTGGACACTGTGTCCTTTATTCTACAAATAGAGATTGCGGCAAATAGCAAAAAAAAAAAAAGTGACTGTTGATAATATCTGTGAAATGAATAGTTTATTCTAAGCAGACGCCTCAAACACGCAGCACCTGTGTATACAGAGATTATCCATAAAAGCTCAAATGTAAATACACGTGAGCAGATAAGGAGAAAGCAGCAGAAGATAAACTAAAAGATGATGATTTGGGGGGAAAAAATCCAATTTATTTCTAAATGTCAGTAGACCGAATCCTTGTCACATTCTTTATATATTTACTTTTTCATTTACTTGTCACTCAATTTACTTATTGTACCTAGAGGGACAAATATGAATTCAGTTTTCTAATTCTTAAGTAATAATAAAAACTCTTTTTTTAAAGGGCTTATTTCGAGTTGCGCACAAATCCTTGCGTTGTCAGCTTAAGCTTCTCCTTTCTGTTTTGACTCGGGAGAATGTAATGTAAGTGCTGATGTATGTTTGCATCATTGCTGAAGTCACACTTATACGTCAACCTACGTTTCACAGAATCAGGCCCCAACTGGAAAAGTTTTGTACTCTTAAGTCCTTTAAACAAGATTCCCACCCCCCACCTCAAGCCCCACAGTCCTGGGTGTTTTGCTGCTGTGTGTAGGTTGCCGCAGAGATTGGCGGTTTTTTGGAATGGGGTCGTTTTTGAGACCATATTCCCGAAGATGGATCCCTACCCCAACCCCTATACTAATTCTTATCCTTACCCCCCTCCCCCCTTCCATTAATCTAGCTCTGTCCAACCTTTCCCTGCAGCCTAACCCTAAGTCTCCCTTCCCCACAGCCTGACCCTAAGACTCCTCTTCCCCGCAGCCTGACCCTAAGATTTCCTTCCCTGCAGCCTGACCCTAAGACTTCCTTCCCTGCAGCCTGACCCTAAGACTCCCCTCCCCACAGCCTAACCATAAGTCTCCCTTTCCTGCAGCCTAACCCTAAGACTCCATTCCCCGCAGCCTGACCCTAAGTCTCCCTTGCCCACAGCCTAACTCATCTTTTGCAGCCTTTGCAGCTCTGATAATTTTGGGATGCAGTCGCCGACACAAAGGGCCGATTTCTGAGAATGATGCAGATGATATTTTGTCTGCACCATTACCGAATGCATAAAAAATGTAAATCTACATTCCAGAACCGGTACCATTTGGAATGTGGTTTTCATTAAAAAAAACACTAGTAATGTAAAGTAGAGGTTCTCACCTTTTTTGGCTCCCCACTATGGAATCAGGTAAAGTATTATTGAATAATCCCATTCTTTCCTTCTTACCTTCCCCTCTGTTCTCTTTGTCACCCACATACATCCTTCAGCTCTTACTATGGTCCTGCTCTCGATTGCTTAGGCCATTTACATATTTTGTCAAACCCATGTCCTCTCCCTCTTGTTTATATACATAATTGTGACTTTGGGCCTGATCCTGAATAACGCAGCCTTTGCAGCCGATCTGCGCATGCGCCGGGCAGATGTTGTCCGGCGTTGCTACGGCAACGCCCGATCCTGGATTGGGCGTCCGTAGCAGCGCCGTAGGGACGCTGGAGGGGACGTCCCCCAGCGTCCCTACGTACAGGTTAGTGTAGGTGGACGGGGGGGCTAGGCGGCCATACGCTCCTGTGTGAGCGTATGGCCCCTTCCTTACGCCGGGCGAAGCTAGGGTAGCCTTCACCCGGCGTAAGGAAGGGGCCATACGCCCGCACAGGGGGAGTGCCAGGGGGGAGTCAGCGATGTATGCGAGCGTATGGCCCCTTCCTTATGCCGGCTGAAGTTAGGGTAGCCTTCAGCCGGCGTAAAGAAGGGGCCATACGCCCGCAAAGGGGGAGTGCCAGGGTAAGTGAACGCCGATACGCTGTGCTTTAGTAAGCACAGCGCATCGGCGTAGGTCTGGATCAGGTCCTTTATCACCTCAAAGAGGTATAGCAATCGATTCTTGGACCACCAAACACGGTGCTCCGAAAGGTAAGTAAGTACTCTATCCCCAACCCTCTCCCTAATCCTTACACTAACCCTCCCTTCCCCGCAGCCTAACCCTAAGTTTCCCGTTGCCCGCAGTCCTACCTTAACCCCCATTTCCTGCAGCCTCACCCTAAACCCCTCTCTTAAGTCTAAAAGTCCCCTGAGAGGTTACTCACCTCTCCGGTGGTCCGGCGGGTGGTGGCTTCCGAAAAGAATGGGTGAGTATGCCGATCACATTCATAAACAAAAAATCTAAAATGGCTGCCATTCAAAATAGAGAAAGCCGAAAAGCAACTTTTGGCTGTCTCTACTTCACAATGACAGCCATCGGTGTGGGGACTCCCACCGTTCTTACATATGTTCCCAACATGTTTTATTAAATATACCCTCTACCATCTGGTATCATTCATGGTTAAAATACAAATGCTTCTGGATGCAGAAACTCCTTATAACCTTACCCAATTGCAAAGTGTAACACCAGACAGTGGATGGCGTAACAACAATGGTACACATACAATTGGTTGAAAAATCCTGTTTTAAAAGTATTTGAATTATTCTTTTTTTCCAGTAATTTCTAGAAATATTAATTAAATGACTTATGCCTCCCAGGAAATTATCTCATAGTTTTGTTGAATGAAACTGTGCTTAAAGTGATATCTAGATCAGTATATTAGAGGCAAAGATCTGTACTGTAGCATATTATGAAAATGATTTCTTAAACGTTATTGCTGAAACTTTTAAATGAAATACATTACAAAATTATGATAAAAATTATTACTGATTTAGACTCCTTAACAGAATCATTGACATGATTTTCAGAGCAAATCTTACTCATCCCTGATGGTGAATTAAATTCCAAACATGGGCCAGATTTACTAAGCTGCGGGTTTGGAAAAAATTTGGAAATGTTGCCTATAGCCAACCAATCAGATTCTAGCTCTCACTTTCTTTTTTACATACTAGAGAATGTCAGCTAAAATCTGATTGGTTGCTATGGGCAACATCTCCTCTTTTCCAAACCCGCAGATTAGTAAACCTGGCCCCTGATCTCACCCCATACATTCTTCAGAGACATTTTTCTAATAACCATTTGTCATCTTTGAAGCATTGTACAGATGAATGCTAGGGACTCTGAGTGAATTTAGCTACAGGATTTAATTTTGGCCACACCATATTACACTGTGGGAGACACAAGCTGGTGAAATTAGTTCAGAGGTGATGTCCCCTAACTAAACTCTATACTACAGTGTAAAAATAAAGCTGTTTAGCATTTGTGTTCTACATGAAAAAAGTATTGCTCTAAATGTAAATATCTAAACTAAATTTTCTCCCCTAATATTGCAAAAGGGTTTGTCACAGAGCAGATGTGTAACGGGTGTGAAGATGGAAATATATTAGGTTTTATAGGGACACTGCCTGCTATAGGGGCATATAGCTTGGAGAAGAGAATAGAGAAAGGGGTGGGAGGGGGGTTATAACAGCAGCTTTCACATAAATCAAGAGGTGTAACCAGGTACAGGAGGGGGCATTTTTTCAAAGGAAGAGACGTATTAGAATACGAGGACATGGGTATAAATTGGAGGGTGGTAGAGTCTGAGGAAATGTGGGGAAAAATGACATCACTGAAAGGGTGATAGATAAGTGGAATAGCCTCCCATCTGAGGTGGTAGCGGTAACACAGTAGAGCAGTGTAAACATGTCTGGGATAAATATAAGGATATTCTAAATCTTAAACTGAATTGGGTGAAAAATAGGTTCAAGGGTCAGTATAGTTTTAAATAAACAACTGGATAGACCATGCGGCTCTTATCTGCCTTCACTTTCTATGTTTCTATACTGAGCTCAATATGCCCCCCAACAGGTTTAATACTTACCTCCCAACTGCCCCATTTTTCAAGGGACTTTTGCAATTTGCAGGCCACAAAAGGAACGGGGCTTATGCAAAACAGGGCTGAGTTTTTAACCAAATATGGTCATTAGTGGTAAGAACGGGGCGGAGTTTAGGCAGAGCAGGGAAAGGGCTAATTCCCAATGCTGGAAGGTATGTTACTAGGCTTCTATAATAGCCTATAATGGGAACATATTGAAGAACATTATGCCCTCCTATGGTGACATATAGATAATAATAGGGTCCTATATGCCCCCTTAAATGCTTCTTATAATGGCCTAGGTTAAGGGCATATTAGGGCAAATGAAACGCTATTCTGGGAGTATATATATAT
>WWET01000163.1:816638-836696 GCA_011038615.1 Limnodynastes dumerilii | reverse complement strand
TGCAGGGATATATCTTTGAATTGCTTACTGCACACAGATACTGACCAGCTTTACTATCACACTGTTATTTAGACTTGGGATTGGAAACCACCTCTCAACTCTAATATTGTTTGCAACAGATGAAATATGACTCCCCTGCAATCAACATGGTTTAGCCCAGGAGTAACTCATTTCAAGCACTTACTGAAGTCTGGTTCCAGCCCTATGTGTGGGAGGTATTTAAATCGTCCCGGATAGGCGTGGCTAAGTTCTTATGTACGACCCTCCATTATGAACCAGTCCCTTACGCACAGGGATGTTTGTGTAAAAGTTAAGGCAGGGCACGAACGCTCGGTGAGTGTGAGGGGAGTGCACTACCTTAGCACACATAGATCGCACTTTGAGTACGTAAACCTCCGCTGCAGAGACTTACACGCACTGTACATACTTAAGTCTGGATCCGCTTCCTTTAAATGGTAAAGGGGATCATTACTGAGTGAGAATTGGTGTGATTTGCCACAGCGAAGATTGAAGTCAACACCTGTCAGACAGAATATAGTAATCCCGACACTTACAGACAGCGCCAGCGTCGATAGATGAAGATAGATTGGTAAAGCAGAGGAAGGGAGGAGGGGAGAGAAGAAAAGAAGACAGGGTGAAGGAAGAGATGGGAGAATAGAAGAAAGAGGAGAGCAGAGAAAAGACAGGAGCGGGTGATAAGGTAAGGAATTTATTATTATTATTTTTTTATATTGATTTTTTTTTCCCCCATGAAGGGAAACAATGCCAACATAATATATTTTGATTTTATAATCCTAACGATACTGACTTCTGTACTACTGTCAATTTTGTGAATTGTCGCCGCAGCAACCGTTACCTGTCAAAATGTGCATTCTTTTGGCAGGGAATGCCATCGCCGCTTTCTTTTTGCCATGAAGGGAGCAATTCTAGTTTTACTTTTCATATAGGGAAGCTTTTTCACATAGCGAACAGGTTTATTTTTATACTGTCATTTAAAGTAGGAAATGTCCCCTCTCAGCTATAAGTTTGCTACAACTTGAAAATGTGTACCCTGCATTGTTCCAAGGTCACCACAACCCGCTTACAAGCCATTTCCTTTTATAAACTAAAGCCATTGGACCAGATTTTCAACTACGAATATTTTTACTTACGTGCCTAGTTATACGTGCAGAGTAACTATTTTACGCTATCTATGTAGCGTTTCTGATTATCGGAAAGATCTGGCAGCTGGAATGAAAATGGATGAGAGCAAATGGTATTGTCAGTTGTTCTTATCCATTACCACATTTTCATTCCAACTGCCAGATCTTTCAGATAATTGCATAGTGTGTGTGCACCTTAACAACAGATCAGACCAGCTCTCCTGACAGTGATGGTAGCAGAAGAGGCAATGGCCTGTCCACTCCAGTTATGGGGCTAGATTTTCTAGGCTGCAGGAACAGAAAAGTAGAAATGTTGCCCATAGCAACCAATCAAATTCAAGCTGACATTTTCTAGTATGTAATAGGAAATTGAGAGCTAGAATCTGATTGGTTGCTATGGCCAACATCTCCATCTTTTCCTTTCCCGCAGCTTAGTAAATCTGGCCCCATAAGTATTACCAGTGATGTATTATGAAACAAAAAGCGTAGAGTTTAATACAGGGTTGCCGACTCTCCAGGATTATCCGGGAGACTCCCGAAATTTGGGCAGGTCTCCCGGGAGAGCCGACAAAGCTCCCGCAAGCCCCACCAGCCATCAATTATTACTGTAATCCCTAGCGTTACTAGGGATGTGTGGGGCTTGATGATGTCATCAAGCCCCGTTCATCCCCCTGAAACGCTGGAGATCACAGGAGTGATTGACAGGGGGCGGGGCTTAATGATACGATTTGCATAAATTGTGTCATTAAGCCTCGTCTCCTTGCAGAAATCCATGGCTTCCCTCTGGGTTCTCCCGGAGGGAAGCTGTGAAAAGTCGGCAACCCTGGTTTAATATTGCCCCCATAGTGTCAGAATCCAGAATTGCAAACATGGCTGATCTTGCATTTCAGTCAAACCTGCCTCCGCTTTTCTCACTGTGCATAAGTGCTAAATGAACGAAAAGTATTCCTAGGGCTAGATTTACTAAGCTGCAGGTTTGGAAAAGTGGAGATGTTGCCCATAGCAACCAAACAGAATCTAGCTCTCACTTTCCTATTACATACTAGAAAGTGTCAGCTAGAATCTGATTGGTTGCTATGGGCAACATCTCCACTTTTCCAAACCTGCAGCTTAGTAAATCTAGCCCTAGGAATACTTTTCGTTCATTTAGCACTTATGCACAGTGAGAAAAGCGGAGGCAGGTTTGACTGAAATGCAAGATCAGCCATGTTTGCAATTCTGGATTCTGACACTATGGGGGCAATATTAAACCAGGGTTGCCGACTTTTCACAGCTTCCCTCCGGGAGAACCCAGAGGGAAGCCATGGATTTCTGCAAGGAGACGAGGCTTAATGACACAATTTATGCAAATCGTATCATTAAGCCCCGCCCCCTGTCAATCACTCCTGTGATCTCCAGCGTTTCAGGGGGATGAACGGGGCTTGATGACATCATCAAGCCCCACACATCCCTAGTAACGCTAGGGATTACAGTAATAATTGATGGCTGGTGGGGCTTGCGGGAGCTTTGTCGGCTCTCCCGGGAGACCTGCCCAAATTTCGGGAGTCTCCCGGATAATCCTGGAGAGTCGGCAACCCTGTATTAAACTCTACGCTTTTTGTTTCATAATACATCACTGGTAATACTTATGGGGCCAGATTTACTAAGCTGCGGGAAAGGAAAAGATGGAGATGTTGGCCATAGCAACCAATCAGATTCTAGCTCTCAATTTCCTATTACATACTAGAAAATGTCAGCTTGAATTTGATTGGTTGCTATGGGCAACATCTCCACTTTTCCTTTCCTGCAGCTTAGTAACTCTGGCCCCTTGTTTATTGTTATGATTAACATGCTTTCTTTGTCCATGTTGAGCTTATTTCTCTTTGCTCTCTCTTGTGTAGGAAATGTTAAAGGATGAAGTTCGCACGCTCACCTACAGAAACTCCATGTATCACAATAAACACGTCTTTAAGGACAAAGTAGTCTTGGATGTTGGCAGTGGCACCGGGATACTCTCCATGTTTGCTGCAAAAGCTGGGGCAAAAAAAGTATATGGGGTGAGTGATCCTCTCATTTCTCATGCCACAAACTGCTCCTGCTGCAATGTCTTGGTGCATTTAATTCAGAACAGTGCAAAAATGAATATAACACGTGTGTGGGCAGATATATGGGTGTAAGAGAAGAGGTTAAAGAGGGAAATGGCTCTTGCAGGCAGAAATGTTGCTACAGTGGAGACAGGGCGTGTGATTCATACAGGCTACAGGTAAGGATCTGTCTGTATCCACATTAATTGCACCAAGTACCAAGTGGTGGTTCATTCTGCACGTAGGTGTTGGCGTGCAGGCTCAGGAGGGATTCCCACTCTGTTTCTTTTGACCATGCCCCTAAGCTCAACCCCTGGGGGCAAGTGCCTTACAGCAAGGGGCAAAATGACCATTTACCTCCACCTCCGAGGGCACTAGATGGAAATTAGTTTGTGTGAAGAGAGGGTGGGTCTCCATCCACCAGACCTCCATCGATGGTCTACAGCAGGCCTGGCCAACCTGTGGTTCCCCAGATGTTCTGAAACTACAACTCCCAGCATGCTTTGTCAGGTATCAGCTATGCCTATGCTGGTAAAGCATGCTGGGAGTTGTAGTTTCGCAACACCTGGAGAGCCACAGGTTGGGCCAGGCCTGGTGTACAGCATGTGTCTTTCCTCTGAAGTCACTGAGGCAGGAGGCCTCTAGAGAGATCAGGCAGCCAGGAATACCATGAGCAGCAAACTGCATAATGGTGGTATGTTTGTGAGTTTGCACACACGGTAATGTAACATGGCAGGTTTAAGTCTTTGAATCTGAACATCTATCTCTAGCCTTCGAACAGTGAATCTGAGAAATGAAAGGTACGGGCACACTGTTGCAATTAGTTTGGAAGTTACTGTACCTGTGGGATTTACAATCCATTCCGGCATTGAATTGCTGCAGTATTCTCTGTGCAAGAGGTTTATTTCCTTTCCTATTATGAGAAAGACGTTTCTGCCAGTTTGATTGCTTGTTACACTTTGAGACACGCTGTTCCTTTCTATGCTAACAGGATAGTAATGAATGCTGTGACTACGAGAATACAATTGTTCTTATCATTCTGAAAGGGTTTAGGGAAATGTCGCACCTTGCAGGGCGGTTATGTGGCTTTTACATTGTAACGTGTTCCTTTTTTTTTTTTCATTCATTACAAAAGCTTTTGTTAATAAAAAAAACACTTACACGCTGTGTATTATAAACAATTGATTGTTCGCTGTTGCTTAGTTCCTGCTGCCTCTACCATATGCTATTAAATTGGCTTATTTGGAGTTGAACATCCATTGATGTGGCTTTTTTTTTTCTCGCACCGAGTATGTCCAGACAATGGCTATACCATGTGGACGTCATTAGACAGTATAGGCATGCCCTCACCCGCCTACACAGACTCGGCCGCTACACGCTGGGATCCGGCGGAGGAGGCCAGGCTTTGGGCCCTGGGGGTGGACTTCCAGCGCACGTCCGATACATGTCTCAACTGTAGGTGGTGGCCATAGGCCTGTGCTAGACTGGGCGGCGAGTAAAGTAAAGGGAGGGAAGGAATGGGGCAACCGGGCAGCAAATGTTCTGTTCCCGCCCATGCGCAGCAGCAACTTCTTAGATAGAGATAGATGGATGGATGGATAGATAGATAGATAGATAGATAGATAGATAGATAGATAGATAGATAGATAGATAGATAGATAGATAGATAGATGGATAGATCGATGGATAGATCGATGGATAGATGGATAGATCAGATAAGCTGTTTATTGCCTACGACAGAGGTTCTCAACCTATGGTACTAGTACGAGTGGTGGTACTCAGGGCACTGGGCAAGGTGGTATAATACCAAATGTCCGAGGACAAAATTAATAACATCTAAAAATCAATGCAGAAATACGTAAACAGCAAATCCCTGAAACTATATATATATGGGTCAGGGGTATATGTCTACAGAATATGCAAAGTGGTACTTGACATGATTCCATGGGGGTAACTGGTACTCCCCAAAAAAAGGTTGAGAAGCGCTGGCCGAGGAGAAATTGTTAGAGCAGAATCTGTTTATTTCATTTCTCTCAGACTTTCATCTTCCAACCTTTGACTTTTTTTCTTTTTCTTTTATCGTATTTTTCCCCTTCTTTTGTTTAGATCGAATGTTCCAGCGTTTCTGATTATTCTGAAAAAATTATCAAGGCCAACCATTTGGATAATAGTAAGTCATACGGAATGTTATTATTTTGTTCACAGACATAAGAAACAATATGGGTTGTTGTCTTTTTGTTTTACAATAGAACCTTGATAAAGATTATGCATTCTTGTTTTTTGCTTTGTTTTAGAAAACTATCCATTAGTTATGTCTTTTTTTTGACAAATGGACCCCCCAGACCATGTGTCGGCCATATAATCCTGTATTTTTCTCTTTTACAGCCAGCTTTTCCCATTATTCTGTACATAACTCGCAGTTCTCATTATCTGTTAACATCTGTTACAAAAATTGTTCTACAAAGTTGAGCATTTTATAGACCGGGTGCAGACCTTTCAACATGACCCCTTCCATTAGGTACACAATACTCCGCTCCTGAGCTTCCAGCTGTCACTCACCTGGTTTTAATGAATAAACTGATGTTTGAGAAACATTTTTCACTTTAACAAAGGTGGTTACCATAGTAACTGACAATTTTGGACATTTGTGAACATTCGTTGTATATAAGGAGACGCCAAGGGCCATTTTAGAACCCACTTTTAGAATTTACCCACAGTAGAACAATGTAAACATGCTTATGATAAGAATAAGGATATTCTAAATCACAGGTAAAATTGAGGGTCAATTATTGTCTAGGGTCAGTATAGTTTTAAAAAAGAAGAAAGAAAACAGCAGTGCAGACTGGATGGGCATTGTGGCTCTTATCTGCCGTCGCGTTCTATGTTTCTTTGAACTCTCTAGAAAACCCGCTGCAGTTTAGTGAAAGCAATAACAACACAAGTTATTACCTGGTTTGATTTAAAAACAATAATGTGTGAAATCTGTGCTCCTTTGACCTTGGAAGAAATTAGATTTCAGACAATATACCTGTTATACCAAGATATGATTTATTTCATAGTAAACCTTCATTACATGAGGAGTGCCTTGAGCAGTAACCCATAACAACCAATCAGATACTTGCTTGCTTTGATCCAGTATGCCATTGGCTGTCCTGGGATAATGGATGGCTTGTTGTAATGGGTTATTGCACTGTGTGTGTTTGAAGCTACGCAATCTGATTGACAGCCCCCAATAATAAAGACCTAAACTACTTCCTCAGACAAATTCATTTATCTGCAGCCCCAGAAATGTCTGTAGTTTTAGCTTCTTAAATGAATGGCATTGGGCATGATGGAAGGGAAGAGGAGCAGACTTTCTCAAACTTTATAGAAGTCTGATTAGGGTTTTCTTTTCTCAGATTTGTGGCTCTCATAATGTCATAATAAGAGACCAGATCCAGAGTTGGAAAATAAGAGGGGAAAGTTACTCCTGGGCTGAACCATGGTGATTGCAGGGGAGTCATATTTCATCTGTTGCAAACAGTATTAGAGTTGAGAGGTGATGTTTCCTAGCACAAGTCTAAATAACAGTGCGATAGTAAAGCTGGTCAGTATCTGTGTGCAGTAAGCAATTCAAAGATATATCCCTGCATACAAAGAATATAATGAATTTGATTCCCGTGAATTCAATATGGTTTTGCCCAGGAGTACCTTTCCTCTATTATTTTCAAACTCTGGATCAGGTCCAAAGGGCCTGGTACTTTGAACTGGATCCAGACTTCTGTTGGAGCTGTAGTCAAGCTGCTTAAGCCAGAATCGCATTCTCTCCCAGCAGCTTCAGCCTATCTGATAGGACGGAGGGGGTAAGGGCACTGCAAGTCTCTGTGACTGAAATGCAGTCATATAGCTTTCAGTAATCTGCTGGCTTTTTGATCCAGACCTAATAGCATATTGCGAATCTATGGAGGGGTTCTGTTCCTTCACCTGCTCCTAAATTCCATACTTGAGTGGATAGGACACTCCGCTTTTCCCATTCGGAACTAATGTCACTTACATGTCCATATCCCTACCTTGTCTAGCCCACATGGAAGTGTCAACATGCAAACAAGACTTCTGATGTAAGGGCTATACCCGGCCCTTCTGTATGATTTAACGGGGAGTCCACTGCCCGTCACACCCCACGCACGGAGCTGCTGGACATACTGAAACAATATAAAATGAAAAATAGAGCCAGGGATGAGCGTTTGCCATTCCGATGATCAGATTGCGGACAGCTAACATGCTGGCACTAAAATGCAAAAAGCGTTCACTGCTCATCTTTTTTTTTTATCAGTCGTCACAGCAACACCTGTCTATCTGAATATCATAATGCCAACATGTTTGTAATTCAGACCCTAATCCGAATTTCTAACCCTAGCAGCTATGCGTGGGAAACACAGTAGAGCGCAGCAGAGTAAACGTCAAGTTATCGAAATTAAGAACCTGATTCAGAGACTGAAAATAAAAAAGAAAAGTTGTTCCTGGGCTAAACCATGATGATTTCAGGGGAGTCATATTTCATCTGTTGCAAACAGTATTAGAGTTGAGAGGTGATGTTTCCTGTCCCAAGTCTAAATAACAGTGTGATAGTAACGCTGGTCAGTATCTGTGTGCAGTAAGCAATTCAATGATATATCCCTGCATGCAAAGAAAACAGTTTACTTGACTCCCCCTAAAATCAACATGGTTTAGCCCAGGAGTAACTTTTCTCTCTTATTTTCAGTCTCTGATTCAGGTCCTAGATCTTTCAGCATTGTAACTGGGTCAAAATAATGTTTTCTAAATTCAAATCCTGTCCGCGATGCTACAGCCGCCATTATGGTGTTTATCTATATCGCAGTCGAAATAGAGATTGCTAAAATGGTAAACCATGCCAGCAGACCCATATCTTAAACGTGATTAAATTCAGCTGTGTATAGAGCTGGACCAAGCACAATCTTTCCCTGGCACCACAGTCATTAATTTACCATCTTTCTTTTTTTTTTACTCTGCTGTTAATGCTGCTAATTATGTCCTTTGTTTCTAATTAGCATACTTCTTGTATCAGTCAAAAGAGATCGTCAAAGAATAATGAGGGGCGGAATTATTTTTTTAAACGCATAACCTGAATTATAGCAAATTCCGGGAATGTGTGAGCGTGAATTACACATAGCCGGTCTGTATTATTCAATCAAAGATGCTCTTTTTCCTCAGCCTCCAGCTAGGTAAATCTATTTGTAACCATGATGGATGTCATTTATTCTGCCTAATCTGTGTGATTTCCCCTTTTGCATTTTTTTTATAGCAGTGCTTCACATTATTCCTCTTTGAATGGCATATAGAAATGTCTAAAACAGAAGGGTTTAACAGCAGCCCTCACAAATACATTCTTCTGAGTCGTCAGGGGGGTGGTTTAAATGGCATATCTGTGAAATTTCCATATCTGTACATTTCTTAATTTTCCATTGTACATCTACCTATCCATCAATGTGACGGCTGCTTCTATTCACACCGTTGGGTTTTCCAGCATTTGCTCCCAAAGCTATCATATCTCATCCATCAATGGGTGCAGTGACCTTGCACTGTTATTGAACGAGGAGACCACGGCAACTGCAAAATATTTTAGCTTTAAAATCAACAGATACCTGTTAAAACCTATTTTTATGGTTTTGTTTATACAGCCTCCACCGTCATAAATAGTGCAGTATAGAGAATACTATTTATCCATTTATTAAGTTATTAATGAGTTGGATGTAACTGTCAACATTTTAAAAATAATTAGCCGTTTTCCTTTTCTGTTCCATTTTTTAATCACTTTTCCATTGTTAATCGTGTCATTTAACGTCATTCAAAATAAACTCCACCTTCTTTCCGTCCAAACTCTGCCCACAACCGACCTTATTTGTTCCAGCCACACCCTCTTTTTCTATAAGACATACCCCTTTTGCAGCCAGCAAATCGGGACAGCCCCTCCTAAATCAGGATGTGATGTCATCCAAATCCATCCAATGAAAGGCACTGAACAGGCTCCCTATGTCTAAGTTCTGCCCAGCGTACACCAACGGGAGGTTCAACCTGGCCAGGATCCAACTGGACCACCCTGCATTGGTTTCATCCTAATCGGTGCAGGGGTGTGGAAGATATTCACCAACAAACAAACAAACACCTTGTTTTATATATATAGATGTGTGATTCACTTCAGCCACTGCCCCAGTGAAAATTTCCTTATCCTCCTGCTCTCATAAGAGCCAGTTAAACCTCTTAGACTGCGACTAGACACATATGTTAAGACGACAGAATATTTCTAAGACCTGTTCAGAATCAGGAGGTCTTTGTGGCTGATGGGCTGCAATGGCCTCCTGTCAGTCTCTGCACTGATTGGCTCTGCCTCCTGTCAATCTTGGCTAACCTATTGGTTGGCTGCAAAAAAAATATCTTATTTAATTTAATAATGACAGCCAACTACACATTAGTACTCTAAGCATACGGATTTGGTTTCCATCCATTCAGAGGCATTTAAATTGGACAGTATTAGCTGCGTTAGCCACTTCCGTATCCCAGCGCATACCGTCTGAGCAGCGATTCACATGGTAAGGTTAAGGTAAGGTTACGGACATGTAAGTCAACTAAAATCCACATTCGAGAGGGGAGTGTCATAGGAGTGCACTTGCCACTTACCTGCGGGTTCTGGTACCGATCCATTGTGTGGCCACCTCCAGGCTGCAGTACTCTGTCTGAGTTCAGTAGTAATGGAGTCAAAGGGCCTGATCCAGACCTACGATGTAGCGCTGAGCGTGTTATCACTCTGTGTTACATCGTGGGACTCCCCCTGCCCCATCGTATTCACACTCCCTTACGCCGGCTGAAGGCTACCCTAACTTCAGCCGGCGTAAGGGAGTGTAAATATGCTGGGATGGCGGAGTTAGTACGATAACGCCGCCCTCCCAGCTTCATTACCCTCCCTCCCCCCGCCTCCCTCCACTAACCTCAGCGTAGTAACGCTGGGGGACGCCCCCTCCAGCGTTTTTATGCTGAAGCTATGGACGCCCGTTCCACAATTGGGCGTTTCCGTAGCAACGACGGGCAACATCTGCCCGGCACATGCGCAGATCGGCTTTTAAGCGGATTTTACGCTGCTGGCTGGCGTTTTAACGTGCAAACAGAGTAAATCCACCCAGGAGGTGGAGGAGAAATCATCAGCTTGGGATATGTATTTAAAACAAGCCTAAAGATAAAATGATCGAACCCAAGTGTTTTTTGGCTGTTTTATCGCTGTTAGGAAAAGAAATCCTGGTCATACAGCGATTTTTATTCTGATCACCTGATAATTGGATGATCAGACCAATAATCTCTCTAGTGTACGGCCGGCTTTTGGGGGTAACCCCATAATTCATTAGTCCACAACCTCTCTTCCCTATGAACTAGTTGCATCATATTTTGGTCCATCTTTAAGTCAATGGACCTGATCCTGACCCCCGAACGCATTACGTACGCATTGTCACGATTAGCGGCAAACACCGCTGTACTTACCCTGTCACAGGCCATCTGGCAGTGGCTTCCCCACTATGTGCCATTCTCCAGTCCTCCGGTGATTCCAGCAGAAGTCTCCTTTAAAGCATGTTTGTCTGTGTCTGGGATTAGGCATCTGTCTCATTACTTCTCTGGTGCATGGGCGTCGCCATCTTACCTCCTGTCAGGTGATTCCCAGTAACCTCTCAGGTGCTTCTCTGCACACACATGATTCCTCCAGCCAATCTGTGCACTGGGCGGGCTACTTAAACTCTGTGCACAGTCCATACTGTGCCCAGATCAACTTGGTCTTCTAGGAACAACGTGGTCATTCAAGGTGCCTGAACTTCCTGCCTTGTGGCACCACTGGTCCCAGCAGCGCCTGGATCTCTGCTCCAGTAATTTGGTAATCCTGAACCGTCAGCCTATCGCATTCAAGTCAAGTCTGCCTTGTATCTGGTTCAAGCCACTGTTGCTATACAGTTTTGCCAGCCTATTGCATTCAAGTCAATTCTGCCTTGTATCTGGTTCAAGTCACTGTTACTATACACTTCTGCCAGCCTATTGCATTCAAGTCAAGTCTGCCTTGTATCTGGTTCTAGTCACTGTAGCGATACAGTTTTACAGTCCCTACTGCTTCTACTTAACTAACCTTTGCAGTCCTTACTGCTTCAACTCTAATGGTTAACCCTGCAATCCCTACTGCTTCTACTCAGTTAATCCTTGCAGTCCCTACTGCTTCAACTCTAATGGTTAACTCCCTGCAGTCCCTACTGCTTCAACTCAATCTCTGCAGTCCCTACTGCTTCAAGTCTGAGTCCCTACTCAGTCTTCAATCAAGACAAGTACACAGTCTTCAGTCAAGCTAAGTCCTGAGGCTGAGTTCCTACTCAAGTCCTCACTCAAGACAATTCCACAGTCTAAGTCTGAGTTCCTATTCAAGTCCTAGTCCAGCACGCCAGTCCGGCGCAACTCCACTCCGGTTCTGTCTGCAACTCCAGTTCGCTCAAGTCCTCTATAGTTTCAAGTCTGAATTCCAAGACCATTCCAAGGTTCTTTTCATTTGTGCCAAACCAGCATAGTCCGATCTTGAGACTGTTTTATTTTGCACTTATCTGTTCATTTGATTATCCTTCAATAAAACAAGCTTACTTTCATCCCTGCTTGTTTGTTGTTTCCCTGGGAACCCGGGACAGGTCCCACCAACCTTCGCAGTTCATGACAGGCACAAAGGTCTGCAAGTCTGCACGGACAGAGTTCTGGACACTTAACGTGCCTTAAATGTTCTGCACGGATCTGTCTCCATTCGAATAAAGATCCGTGCACTTATTCCTTCCGCTGCCCATTACCTTAATCTTAGGCACACGGATTTCACGTAACGCCCCTCCACACAGAACACCTATTGTATGGAACGGAGTTCCGTGTGATAAGAGTTCCGTCATGCAACATCTGGCGCGCTGCCAGAAAATCACCCGACTTACGGAAGTCAGGTGACCTTCATAAATCAGGACCCGGCCCAATTTAGTTACTCTTCCCAGTGAATTGCTGTAAGCAGGGCCAGATTGAGGGCCATGTGGGCCTGGGGGGGAAATTGATCAAGGGCCCACACTATGATTTGGAGAAGGTCTTACTTATGCACTACAGTGGGAAGCCAAGAAATCTGCAGTGTGTGGGGGGCCTATTTTCAGTTGGAGGCTTGAGATTGTAGTGCCATTACCCCCATTGTTAATCTGGCCCTGGCTGTAAGATATGTCTCTCTTACACAATAAGTTGACACGTAAACAGGCCTGGCAACAGATATCTTGTGGCCCGGTGTACTCATGTATTTGGGGGCCCCCATCTCTCCTAAATAGTGTATTGCAGGGGTCCCTCTGAACTGTGGAGCCCGTCACAGCTGCCCCCCTTGTCACCCCCTGTGGCCAGCTCTGCACGTAGAGGGTACAGTGTTGGCACATTAGTTTAGAGGCAGAAATAGAGGAGTTTGAATTGTCTGAGAATTGTTGCGAGGCAGAAATTCTCTGATAATGATAACCCCAAAGCAGTCTAGAGAACAATATACAGCGTGCTGGTAACTCCCACCATCGCTACATTTTGGAAAATGAAACATGAATTGTTTGTCTAAGAAGAAAAAATAAACGTTGCCGTGGGAGATCTGGGACAGATGCATCATTTTCAGGTTATGGAGCTTTCACTACAATTTCTTTTTTATTCCTACTGTTTATCTTTATCTTTTTTTATCTTTTTATTTCTTTGCACTTTATATGACATTATTTTTTTTTCTCCTTAATGTCTACCAGAAATAATATTACTGCACTGTGTAATATGGTCTTTTAGGGCCAGAGACAGTGGTCACTAGGATGCTCTCTCTGTTGGGTGCTGGTCACTAGGATGCTCTCTCTGTTGGGTGCTGGTCACTAGGATGCTCTCTCTGTTGGGTGCTGGTCACTAGGATGCTCTCTCTGTTGGGTGCTGGTCACTAGGATGCTCTCTCTGTTGGGTGCTGGTCACTAGGATGCTCTCTCTGTTGGGTGCTGGTCACTAGGATGCTCTCTCTGTTGGGTGCTGGTCACTAGGATGCTCTCTCTGTTGGGTGCTGGTCACTAGGATGCTCTCTCTGTTGGGTGGTGGTCACTAGGATGCTCTCTTCTTTGGGTGGTCGTTACTTGGATGCTCTCTTCTTTGGGTGGTGATCACTGGGATGCTCTCTCTGTTGGGTGGTGGTCACTAGGATGCTCTCTCTGTTGGGTGCTGGTCACTAGGATGCTCTCTCTGTTGGGTGCTGGTCACTAGGATGCTCTCTTGTTTGGGTGCTGGTCACTAGGATGCTCTCTCTGTTGGGTGGTGGTCACTAGGATGCCCTCTTCTTTGATTGGTGGTCACTGGTGTGCTCTTTCTTTTGGGAGGTGGTCACTAGGATGCTCTCTTCTTTGAGTGGTGGTCACTGGGGTGCTCTCTCTGTTGGGTGGCAGCGGTCACTATGGGCCATATTCAGACCCCTGTACCTTAGGCTTACTTATGCACGTCTCTTGCATACCGTAAGTAAATCTAATGGTAACATATGAGCATGCGAGGGGCCAGTTGTTACAATATAGATCTCCAGACGTTCGCCATGAGATCCGTCCGTTGCGACATCCAATCCCTTCCGCCCAAGATAACTCCACAAGGGGAGTGGAGAAATATGTAAACGTTACAGTTTAGGCTGGTTTTAAGAGTTCCGTGCGGATCGATGGTGGTTCGGGGCACTGATCAGCATGGGACACATTAGGGTGGTAGCATGGAGAGCTGAGCGCTGTTTTAATTTTTCAGCCTCTGACAGTACTGGTCCCCCCTCTCGTCCAAGCCCTGTAGGAGCCACAGCCCTTGCACACCCCTGTAGTTACGCCCTTGGCTAAATCCCTTCCTACCATCATATCACTGTTAATCAACTTGTACGGGGTTGCAGGTTTAAGCTTCTTGGTTTTCTTCTGCAGCTGGGCATGGAACAGCCTGTGCCACCTTAATTGCATCTCTTATCATATTTATCTGTGCCTGCAGCATAATTCCTATTACTTTCTATCAGCTCACTCCTTGATCACAGAGCTTGCAGTAATAACCGATGCTTGATCCTCCCTAAGCCCTCAATCACCTTGTGCATTCATCAAAAATATTCTTATTAGAAATAGTGAGACTGAAGCAGACGGAAAAGAGAAAGAAATAGGACGAGGATTAGAAATGTGTTCTCTGCGAGGAACTGAAATTCAAAGTAACAGAATGAAAAATATTAACCAGATAGTTCAGGGTTTTTATTTTATTATTTTTCATAATCCGTATATTTACTTTTACGTTTATACATCAGGGATGCCGACTCTCCCGCAATGTCCGGAAGACTCCCGAAATTCGGGCAGTTCTCCCGGTATCCCGGGAGAGCCTGCAGATCTGCCGCAAGGGACTTGAGGCCCGTAGATTCATGGAAACCACGGCCTCAAGTCCTGTCCCCCTGCCTGGCAACACAAATACACTAGTGTTGCTAGGGACAGAGAGGGACTTGATGACGCATATTGCGTCATCAAGCCTCACCCCCATCCCTATGAAACTCCAAAAGGGGTAATTGATTGTCAAGGGGCGGGCCTTAATGATGCCATTTGCATAAATTGCGCCGTTATGCCCCGCCCCCTGCATTCATGTATGGCTTCCCTTCGGGATCTCCCGGAGGGAAGCTTTTAAAAGTCGGCAACCCTGGTATACATAAAATACAATATATCTAATAATAGCTTATAAAAATGGCAGCATAAGACTGTGAATAGGATCCGCTGACTTCTTCATCTTCATAGAAAAGATAAAAGTAGGAGACACTGCAGCTGATTAACAAGAGACCAAAGTGTATTTTTCATTTCTGTCTCCATTATTGAAGTCATGTTGTCATGGATAACTGTCAGTCTGTGATAACATCTTAACCTCCATGAAAATGGCCGCCTCCATGCAGGGAAATAGGACACAATTACTGAACTCTGTCATTATTACGCAAGAGGTGGAGCCAACATCATCTTGAACTGAATCAGCATCAGGGAGTTTGCCAAACACTTCAGGGAGTCAGGGAGATTACCCACACTTCAGGGAGTCTCTCTGATAGTTAGGGAGCGTTGGCAAGTCTGCCAATGAACACCAAAAAAGGAAATACACATTAATTTATATGTAGAAAAATTCCTTCTCAATAAGAGAAAAGAAAGAAGAGAAAAATTCCCTATATTGAGACAAGGACCACTGTTATTGCTGCACACCAAGGGATATAAAGATAATAAAATATACCTTTTATTAAATCATTTAAAATAAGTATTAGAGCCAAGCGAAAAAATGATATAGACAATGCTAGATATCAGTGTCAAAAGACACTACCATAAGTAATTAAAAAGCACAACATTGCCAGGTGATAGCTCAGACCTCAGACTCCCATATCCGGTAAATAAGCAAATTGCCAATAATACATAAATATAGAGCAAAGGGACCCTATTATGCCCGGGGTGCCGGAAAACAAAGAAAATAATAAAACCGCCTCACGGTGGTACTTCACTCCATTAGGAGCACTGGTCGTCCATGTTATTAAAATGAAACGATCTTACTGATAAGTGTCTTTTGATACTGATATCTAGCATTGTCTATATCATTTTTTCCGCTTGGCTCTAACACTTATTTTAAATGATTTAATAAAAGGTATATATTATTATCTTTATATCCCTTGGTGTGCAGCAATAACAGTGGTCCTTGGGCCTGATCCAGATCAACGATGTAGCGCTGAGTGTGCATGCAGGGAAATTATTACGCAAGAGGTGGAGCCAACATCATCTTGAACTGAATCAGCATCAGGGAGTTTGCCAAACACTTCAGGGAGTCTCTCTGATATTTAGGGAGCGTTGGCAAGTCTGCCAATGAACATCAAAAAACGAAATACACATTAATTTATATGTAGAAAAATTCCTTCTCAATAAGAGAAAAGAAAGGGGAGAAAAATTAGAGACTATATTGAGAGTGAGACAAGGACCACTGTTATTGCTGCACACCAAGGGATATAAAGATAATATAATATACCTTTTATTAAATCATTTAAAATAAGTATTAGAGCCAAGCGAAAAAATGATATAGACAATGCTAGATATCAGCGTCAAAAGACACTACCATAAGTAATTAAAAAGCACAACATTGCCAGGTGATAGCTCAGACCACAGACTCCCATATCTGGTAAATAAGCAAATTGCCAATAATACATAAATATAGAGCAAAGGGACCCTATTATGCCCGGGGTGCTGGAAAACAAAGAAAATGATAAAACCGGCTCACGGCGGTACTTCACTCCATTAGGAGCACTGGTCGTCCCTGTTATTAAAATGAAACGATCTTACTGGTATGTGTCTTTTGACACTGATATCTAGCATAGTCTATATCATTTTTTCGCTTGTCTCTAATACTTATTTTAAATTATTTAATAAAAGGTATATTTTATTATCTTTATATCCCTTGGTGTGCAGCAATAACAGTGGTCCTTGTCTCACGGCGGCCGTAGCTCAGGATCAGGCCCCTTGTCTCACTCTCAATATAGGGAATTTTTCTCCCCTTTCTTTTCTCTTATTGAGAAGGAATTTTTCTACATTTCTTATTAGCATGGCTTGCACCCTGCAATTCAGTCATTACTGTTACGTAGACATAAGTAACTTAGACTGTGTGGGATTTCAGTGTGGCTGAAACAACTTTTTTCTACTCACATTAATTTATATGTTGGTATTGACATCATCGGAAGGACTATCCTCCTGACTGTAGGATAATATCGATCTATGTCTATTTTGGGATAACCATCAATTTAGGTGCAGCGGTGCAGGAATACATGATTAATGATACATCATTGCCTAAATATATAGATTGTGCATTTATATTTATATTTTGAGATTGCAAGACTATAGGGTTATACTAAGTGAGATATTGAAATTGTTATTTAAATTTAAAAAAACAGATCTGTTTATTATCAGTACCAACATATAGATTAATGTGTATTTCCTAAAAGCTGTGGACTGTATTAACGGATACGTTTTTGCGCAGAGTTGTGTGCGTATTATTAGGATCGGAGTAACTGCGCATGTGTTGTAACCTAACACTATTTGCGTTGAATTTACGCACGGAAGTCCATTAGGCACGTACTTGTGAATCGCACTTGGGGACATACGTGCGGAGGGGCGTGGTTGAAATCTGTAAGGACAAAGTTACGTGAAAGTGGGTGGGGGGAGGCATTTAAAAGACCATTTGAGTTCGCGATTAGTTACATACGCCTGTACGTATTATACGCATGTAAATGCACTCGTAGAGATAAGTGTGCCCTATGGAAGCGGAAGGAGTAGAACGGACTCCTTTAAACAGCTGCTAGTCATATAAAGAAACTAGCGCCATTGTTTTATTTGCTTTCGCTAAGTATGCCCATGTGTCCCCTTGATGGCCAATTTGGCTAGCTACATCTATTAAAAAAGGGGGTAAGGAAAAATCTGCGCACCTATTTTTCAGCTGCTTATAATTAACTCAGGAGTGTCCCAACCCTAAAAATGAAATAAATAAGAAAGAATGAGCTAAAAATATCAGCGCTAAAAACCCCCAGTGGGAAGTACCAGTAAAAATATATATACAAGGGTAATAAAACATGGAAATATGTGAAGTGTGCAAAACGTTTAAGGAAACTGTAGATTTGAAGCTTGCAATTCACCCTTCCCCCCGATAGGGGGCACCAACCGGGAGACAAAAAATAAAAAAACTTTGAGAAAGAACCCAGCCGGGTTTGAAACGCGTCAGTTGGCGGCAGCAACGAACGAGGGATGCATACCAGGACACCAGGGACGGAACAGTGGTAGCTGATCCTTGCGGTACCAATACAACATAGGAAACAGCCCCACTTTACCTCCTGCTTTCCATCCTCCTGGTATGAACTCTGGTTCTATGTTTTATTTTCTGTAGATTTGTATTAATAAATTGTTTGCTTTTATTTTTTGTCTCCCGGTTCGTGCCCCCTATCCGGGGAAGGGTGAATTGCAAGCTTCAAATCTACATTTTCCTTGAACGTTTTGCACACTTCACATATTTCCATGTTTTATTACCCTTATATATATATATATTTTTACTGGTACTTCCCACTGGGGTTTTTTAGCGCTGATATTTTTACCTCATTCTTTCTTAGCTACATCTACTGTTCTATAGGGTATTGGGGAATATAGGATAGTGCAAGTGCCCAACACAGCAGGATCAGGGACCATGGGCTGGATCCAGACCTTGTTAAGTGCTTGAAATTAGTTACTCCTGGGCTAAACCATGGTGATTGCAGGGGAGTCATATTTCATCTGTTGCAAACAGTATTAGAGTTGAGAGGTGATGTTTCCTATCCCAAGTCTAAATAACAGTGTGATAGTAACGCTGGTCAGTATCTGTGTGTAGTAAGCAATTCAGAGATATATCCCTGCATGCAAAGAATACAATTACCTTGACTCCCCCTGAAATCAACATGGTTTAGCCCAGGAGTAACTAAGTTCAAGCACTTAACAAGGTCTAGATCCAGCCCCATGACTGTAATACCCTTATATTCAATGTCAAATTCTCATTTTCTATGACCTCAAGCAAGTACTATAAAACAGTAACATATACTACGATCTGTGTATCAACAACCAATACAACACAGATACCATTTGGCAAAGGATCAATATTACAAGTCATTCTCATAGTCGAGGATAGTAAAAAAAATCAGAGACGTGTTTGAATCTTCCTAGAAATGGGATGCGGTTCCCGGTCCGAACATGATCCAGCTGTAAGCTGAATGGTGATTGTATCATTGTTCGAACATAAAAAAATTCATTATTGCTATTGGGAACAGGAGCTTAATTCCCCATTCCCAATAGCAAGAGGCTGCAGCGGGTAGATTAGGATTGCAGCGGGCTAGGGTTAGGGTTTAAGGGGAAGGTCAGGTGTAGGCTGTGGGACATGGAGGGTTAGGGTTAGGCTGCAGGGCATGGAGGGTGAGGGTTTAGACTGAAGAAGGGGAAGGTTAGCGTTAGGCTGTGGGAAACAGAGGGATAGGGAAGAGTAAGGGTAGGGTTAGGTTGAAAGACTTACCTTTCAGCAGATGACTCTTTGTGACTCCAGGAGTTAAACCACCACCACTTTCTAAAATGCATTCAGTTGTAGTACGATGGTTATTAAGACCATTCTGCCGCAGAACCACACTCCTAATGGGGGCCCGTCATCATTACAGGGCCAATGCGCAGGGAAGAATTTCCAGATAGTAACGCAGGTCTGCGGGGGCCCCACCCATGTGACGGCACCGATGACATCACAGAGGGACGGGGACCCACAAATTCTGAAGGCGGCCCTGCCCATGATCCTCTTGACCAATGCAGTATTATTATTATTATTATTAACGTTTATTTATAAGGCGCCACACGGTATCCGCAGCGCCGTACATAGGCAATAGTAAAACAACAGTTGCATATACAATACAATAATTAATTAACAGAGTAATATAAAGGAATACAATACATGTATAAAGCAAAAATTACATACATAACAAAAATAAGGAGAGAGAAAGACAGTGTAGAGCAAAAGGTAGTAAGAGATGATGACAGCGTAAAGGGATGATGATGGGAAGGAGAACTCATAAAAGCTAACATGCTGAGTGAGAGGGTGAATAAACAGGAGACACAGTCGTGAAGATGGGGAGGACAAGTAAGCTTAGGTGGAGGAAGGGTAGGCTAGCCTGAAGAAGTGGGTTTTAAGGGAGCGTTTGAAGGATTGGAGAGTGCTAAATTGCCTGATAGGACGTGGTAGGTTGTTCCAGTGGAGAGGGGCGGCCC
>WWET01000163.1:798915-809839 GCA_011038615.1 Limnodynastes dumerilii | reverse complement strand
CTCCCTCCCCGCAGCCTGACCCTAACCCTCCCTCCCCGCAGCCTGACCCTAACCCTCCCTCCCCTGCAGCCTGACCCTAACCCTCCTTTCCCAGCACCCTGGAGAGGTTACTCACCTTTCCTGTGGTAGTGGTGCCGATCTGCATACTCACCCATTCTGAAAAAAAAAAATGATAAACTGTGGGGTATTCAAAACTTTCGGATGTCCTTATTTCGGAAATTAAACTTTTTAACAGGGGACTGCAACCATATGTAACGAAGTACAACAGTACCCGTCCCTTGCAATGGCTGTATCCCCGAGGGAATAGCCATTTAAATGAGGGCAGGGGGCGTGCGCGATTGTACTTACGGTCCCTCGCACACACATAATGCGTGTGGGGATCTGGATCTGCCCCTTTGTGAGTAAAGAGATATCATGTCTGTCAACATTCAAACTTGGCAAATTGGAACAATATTTTGCTCATACTTGCCAGCGTTTGCATATGAATATCATGGAGATTGTGATAGCGCTATCAAGACGCGGCACTAAAGCGGAGTCACCAGTATAGGGGTGTGTCCTGTACTACCAAAGGGGTGTGTCCTGTACTACCAAAGGGGTGTGTCCTGTACCACCAAAGGGGTGTGTGCTGAAAAGCTCCATCCATGAATGGAGGAAAGAAGGACAGGACTCCTGTCCCAGGCTCAGAGAGATAGGGGCCCGCATATATCCACCTTAGCTGAATGAATCAGAACTGCTGGTCCAAAGCGCTCACCTAAATGTGACGTCCAATGGGGGAGGGGGCAGAGTGCCATGACCCGTGTCCTAGGCCTTAAAATTTGGGTGTGTTTAGCGCTGCCAGAAAATCAATAACAATGGCAGCATCGGTATCTATTGTTTGTTATGTTGTCAGTGAATGAATACTTTCAGTATTATTGTGAAGACTGTGACTGTGAGATCCGCTGACTCCTTCATTCTTATAGAAAAGCGACAACTCATTGACAAGAGACCAAAGTGTATTTTTTATTTCTGTCTCCATTATTGAGATCATGTTATCTTGGAAAACTGGAAGTCTTGGTCTCTGTGAAAATGTCCGCCACATGGGTTTCAATGCAGGGAAATCAGTGAGATCACCCACTCTTCAAAGAGTCCTTAATCTACCCAGACCATACACTCAACCCCATTTTTATAAGCAAATTCATGGGAGTACTGCTAAACAGGGGAATTAATAAATTTACTAGAGATCAGCAACAATACTGAAGCATTTATGAAGGCTAGTTCTTTTCTGAATTGGAATATATAAAATCTACTTATGTTATTGTTTGTAATGAACTATTTTTTTTTACTCTTATCACACTTTAACATTTCTAAGCCACAAAGGTGTGATTGGGTCATGGTCTGGTCCAACGCGGAAGTGATCAACAATAGTCCTTCCTCTAAAACATACTTGCCAACTTTTCCAAAATGCAGGCATTGCTTCTTTGTTGCCAAGAAGGCAGACCATTCTTCAGCATTTAGCCCAGAGATCGCAGCTTGGTGATAAGAGCACATCATTTGATTTAATGCAAACTGAGACGTTGTGTTTTTTTCTCTGTGGGGGTGTGGCTTGGTTCATGGGATAAGGCTCTGCGTGGGCAGGGTTTGATACACAGCATCAAGCACCCTGGTCCTTATTAAATATATCCCCACTCCGGGATAGAGTATGCTCTAAAAATTCCTTCAAACGCCGAACATTCATTGAAGGGTAACCTATCAGCATGGCCCTTTCTAATTATGTATCTCACTGCAATAATCTGCCAGATTTCGTCACAAATCTTTGCACTTGGTATTATATGCGTTCATTACAACCAGCATTTCCACTGCTTTTCCACAAAAATTGCTGTCCGGACCCTACATTGAAAAAAATAGAACATTTACTGCATACCAGGATATACTACTTTAAGTAAGCTACATCATGTCCTAAATTAGTGTCAGGTAAACTATTAAATGCAAAAATACAACGTCGTACAGGAACAGGCAAGGAAATAGGGAGATAAAGCTACTGTCCCTCCTCTGCTTAACTGAGGCAGTAAAACCTCACTGTGTACGCAGACTAGGTCACATGAATAGAAATGGGAGGAGTCACCAGGGGACCTTCAGGTGTCGGCAGGTGGGCCACTGGTAGCCCTTGGGCTGCCTGTTGTCCACCACCGGCCTATACAGTTCATATTTTCTAGTTGTGCTATTTACGTACTGTTTAAATAAAATCATAGTTTCATATCCGCAATCCTGTATTCATACAATTCACTATCTTGAAATAATAATAACCGATCTAATTAACTGTTGTTTCTTTACTATAGGAAATTGATATATATACAGTGAAGACAGAAGAATTAGCATTTACTTCAGCTTTCTGTCTACAAGTGCAGCGCAATGATTATATCCATGCCTTGGTCACCTATTTCAACATTGAATTTACAAAATGTCATAAAAAAACTGGATTTTCCACAGGTATTTATGTAACATTTTTTCTCATAACATGGTACTAGATAAGAAATAAATGAGGATGCACTACTTGCTAACAGCCTGTAGGGGGTGCACTACTTTTTCCCGCTATCTTAGATGGTAATGAACTAACAAGGAAATTATCTTGTATTCCTACTGGGTCCATATTTATGACCTGGTAACATCATAGTTGCTGACTCTCCGAGCATTGTTCCCGGAATCCTGGGAAATCTCTTGGCTCTGGGCTTGAGGCAATTGATTTAACACAAATCACAGCCTCAAGCCTGAGTGTTACTAAGGATGGGTGGGGCTTGAGGATCACAAGTCCAGGCCCATCCTCAGTAGACCTTTAAACTGTAGCTTTGACTAGGTAGAAAGTGCTCTCTCTCTCTCTCTCTCTCTCATGCTCTCTCAAGCCCCTCCCCCATGGGGACAGTATTTAGGTCAGTAACTATGGGAAACACTTGTAACTTTTATGATATGTAGAAAGTAAATTCTTCCCTGGACGAAAACTTGATAAATTATTGGCACTTTCTGAAGAGCGGCCAGGCCTTAAGATAGGTTGGTACGATGGAGAATCCTTTACTGTACCTTGATCTTCTAAGAGGCCCTGTCACCCGCCCTCAGTCTGACAGATCACAAAGGCAAGACCCCCGTCTCTGAGCTCCATTGTTGATCTTTCACGCAGAAGGACAACATGATGGGTGGGGGGGTGACATTAATATTGGATACCTCCCAACTTTCCCAGATGGCAGTGGGACGATATAAACCCTGCCCCAGTCTGTTCAGACTCCACCCACAAATTACCCAAAAAAACACCCCTGTCTGGTCAGGCACCACCCATCTTGCACCTCTTCCTCTCTCTCACTGTCTCTCTTTCTGTCTGTGGACCGGATCCAGAATTAATAGCGTCAGGTGATTTACGCACGCAAGATGCGTAAATCATCCCTTTATATCTGTCTCTCTCTTTTTCTGTCTGTCTCTCTGTGTGTGTATCTCTCTGTCTCTCTCTCTTAATTCTTCCTGTCTCTCAAAAAATGATGAAATTTAGTGTCGGCTTTGCTGATTAGTGTGCGGAAATATCTTAACTTGTGTTATTAAACCGGATTCAGACTCCTACTTCCGCACATTGGGCCTGATCCAGACCTACGCTCGCAGGCGATCTAACGCTGATCGTAAGCGTAAAATCGCCATAAAAACCGCACTGCGCATGTGCATAGTGACAACTTCCTGTTGTACCAGAGACCTTTTCGTAGCGGCGATTCGGGCGTCCGTATTGTTTGCGTATTTTCCGACAATGGGGCGTGTTTATAGTACGAAGTTAGTACGGACGCTGGAGTTAAGGAATTGTAGGCGGGGGGAGCCATTTAAATTGTACAGTATGGGCATGCTTAGGCCGCTACGAACAGCAGTATGGGCGTGCTTAGGCCGCTACGAACAGCGCGTCGCTACGAAAATACGTACGAACACGTGGAAAAGTTAGGGTAGGGTTTGGCGGCCGTAATGAAAGGAAGGTAAGGGGAGTGCCGTGGGAGTGAAAGTTTTTACGCTGGAGCGGTAATATGCTCCGCTCTCATGCGTAGGTCTGGATCAGGCCCATTGGGCCTGATATAGACCTACAAATGAGTGCGGAGCGTATTACCGCTCACCGTAAAAACTTTGCACTCCCCCGACACTCCCCTTTCAACGGTTATACGCAATTAATACGCCCGCCCGATTCACGCTTAAGAAGTTCCAAATTTCCGCAGGAAAACATCTGCACACGCATGCGCAGAACGTTCGAAATTTCGAATTTACGTTGATGGCCGGCGTAACCATGCAAGCGGACGTAGGCCTGGATCAGGCTTACTGGGCTGGATCCAGACCTAGTTAAGTGCTTGACCTTAGTTACTCCTGGGCTAAACCATGGTGATTGCAGGGGGAGTCATGTTTCATCTGTTACAAACAGTATTAGAGTTGAGAGGTGATGTTTCCCAGCCCAAGTCTAAATAACAGTGTGATAGTAAAGCTGGTCAGTATCTGTGTGCAGTAAGCAATTCAAAGATATATCCCTGCATGCAAAGAATACAATGAACTTTACTCCCCCTGCAATCAACATGGTTTAGTCCAGGAGTAACTAATTTCAAGCACTTACTTAAGTCTGGATCCAGCCCATTGGGCACTCCCCCTGTGGCCGGCGTAAATACCCACTGTTACTACCTTAACTTCAGCTGGCGTAACAGTAGGTAATTACGCTGGCCACAGGGTCATAACTGCCCTAACCCATTTACCTTCCCCCACCTTCCTTAACGGCTTCCGTAACGGTTGCGTAGTTACGGCAAGGAACGCCACCCTCGCCGTAACTACGCAACAGTTAGGGACACCTAATCCCAAGGATCGGGTTTCCCTAACTACACCGGGCAACAATCTGCAGATTGACAGAATGCCGATCTTACGCTGCCGCCCGCTGTAAATACAGAAGGCGGCGTTACTCAGGATCAGGCCCATTTTCCGCTTCGTGTGAGTAAAAACACACACAAATGGCGAGTGATCATGCATCCCTAATAGGCTTCCTCCGCAGGATATAGGGTGCTGTGCAACGAAGGGCAAGGCCACCATGCACCCAGCTGAGTGGTGGCTGTAACCATTGTTTTAAACAAACTGAATGTAGAAAATTGCTATTGGGAACAGGATCCTATTTCTGTGCTTCAAATAGCTACAGGCTGTGGCGGTTGCAGGAGGATAATAGGTAAGAGTTAGTCTACGGTAGCTGTGACAGGCTAAGGTTAGAGTTAGGGCTTAAAGAGAAGGTTAGGGTTAGGCTGTTGGGCATGGAGGATTCGGGTGGGCATGGAGGATTCGGGTTAGGCTGCATGGAATGGAGGGTTAGCGTTAGGCTGCATGGAATGGAGGGTTAGGGTTAGTATGAGGAGCATGGAGGGTTAGGGTTAGTATGAGGAGCATGGAGGGTTAGGGTTAGGTTGCAGGGTATAGAGGATTATGGTTAGTCTGTAAAAGACCTTCGTACAGTAGCTGAATTTAGACTGCCAGCAATTGCTGATGTGTAGAAAGCGGCGTTGATGCGACTCCTGGGGCCAGATTTCCTAAGCTGAAAGTGGAGATGTTGACCATAGCAACCAATCAGATTCTAGCCCTGACTTTCCTATTACATACTAGAGAATGCCAGCTAGAATCTGATTGGTTCTTATGGCAAAATCTCAACTTTTCCAAACCAGCAGCTTAGTAAATCTGGCCACTGGAGTTGGGAAAGCCATTCACTGAAAGGTAGGTATTTAACCTTAACCTTACCTTTAACTCTTTCCTAACCCTACCTTATTCAAGCTTAACTCTAATAGAAGTGTTCTATGTGCCTATCACTTCGGAAATAATACAAGCGGTCATTGATCTGGCGATTGTATCATTGCCGAAATAGAACCCGCCGGACCATCAACCTATTTCCGGGTCTTTTGTGCTTCTTCTGGATCCAGTTATTCTCAAAATTAGTGAAAAAGTCATTTTGTTGTATAATGTGTTACCCATTAACTCCTCTCGTTCATGTTTTACATTTTCATAGGGTTGTTTTTTTTGTATGAGAAAATGCATTAAACATGGTCATACCAATTATATACATCTCCCACGCGTTTTTACCTTGTATTCTTAAATGGCATGACTAACACAATTCATAAAGACTTAATGACAAGTAATTGCATTAATCGGGGAATATCTGTCAAACAGCTGCATTGAATTTTTTTCTTTCTTTCTTTAAGTAGGGGGTTTAATCTATTATTACTGGTAACCTACAAAGCCATTGTTGTATCACTTTCACCCAGGATAAGATGTTAATCAAATGATTTAAATGCACAAAATAATTATTTTTGCTTTTGCACCTAATTGTTACTATTAAGTTCTTTATATTGAACTTTCATTTTTTAGATTAGATTTTTTTTATCCTATAAAGTGGACAGAATAACGCGTTTTTCTTGTTTTTCGCCCATCATAGTTGCCGACACATATCCCAGATCTGTGATAATTGATCTGTAAATCACAGCCTCAAGCGTTACTAAGATCAAATCCCGCCCCGAATGTAGTAACCCCTATGAGTGACAGCTTTAATTAGACGGGGGGCGGGGCTTTGGGCATGATTTGCATAAATGGTGTTCTCAAGCCACACCTCCTTGCTGTCATCTCTTGTTTCTCCTGGAAGGGAGAGACAAGAACTCTGCCACTGAGAAGTAAGGTCAAAAATGATACTGGAGAGGACCAGATTTAGTAACAAAGCAAGAGAAACTAATTTAACTTGCTTGGTGGCTGACTGATCCCAGGGACAGGTCCGGGGGACTTTAATTGTCCCTTAAAAAAAAATGACAAGAGGCCACATGTGAGTCGGATCAAGTAAAGGCAGGGCTAGCAAAAATGTGAGCAACATCAGCACAGAATGGGGAACCTTACTAAGAGCTGTGCACATATATAATGTGTATAATCCAGTACAAAAGGGTTTTGTAAAAGAGTGACAATCACATGTAACATCTACTATTAGCAGGCGCATAAGTATAGGAGGCGCAAGATGTGTGGCTGTTACAGGGTACAGAGGAGAGAGAGGCTCTGTTGCAGCAATTCCCCCTGCACTGACAGCCTAAAACAATGCTCCATGTATGAGTGTATGTTTGTATAGCGCTGTAGCGCTCAGCACTCATATATGGAGTGCCGAGCACTGTTTTAAGCTGTCAGCTTCTGACAGATTCTATTAGACAGTGGCTCCACCCCTAGTCCTGTCTGGCTCCGCCCAGTCCTGCCAATCCCATCCAGACTTTAGGGCCTGACCCTGTTTCGTTCTGCCCCTGACTATTACTATTGCTGTATCAGTATATGGTGACAGACATGGACCCCATAGAATCCGAATGGGTGGGACTAGGAGGAGCCAGGGGAGGAGTTGTGTGGGACCAGCCTATGACAGCTTGCTTACAGTGCAAGAGGAGCAGCTGCTACAGGCCCCTCTCTCCTCCAGGCCCTGTAGCAGCTGCACCCCTGTAGTTACACCCCTTCCAGCAAAATCCCAATATTAAATTGCATATTTAATGATCAGCACAGTTTTGCCGGTCGTGAAGCTATTAGAATAGTAAACATCCAGGATCTGAAATCAACATTGTGTTCATTGTTTAAAGAAAACAGGAGCAAAGGCTGGGGCAATTAAGCCACATGACTGCTTATCTGAATTCACACACTTGGCTGAGCTGAATTGAGTTTAATTGCAGCAATGCTAATTAGCCGCTACCCTGTTCAAGCTAATCAGCAATCTGAAATTAATTAAATAGCAAGAATAAGTGCCCCATTCCACAATCCAACACGGCTCACTTTGTGTTCAAAGATCAGTTTAAAATGTTGTGGATATTAAGCTATCGAGTCGATGGAATCCAATGGCATGTAACTGCAGTGTTTACATTGGTTTAAAGCCCTTGCCTTCTAGATGCATTTCCCTTCTTAGTAAGAAGCTAAGAGCAAAGCAAAGCTTAAATCGATTATCGCTGCCCGCAGGAGGTGGTGGATAAACAGAACGATTTTCATCTAGGGAGAGGTTTCAATACTGGCATGAAACACATCTCTCCTGCTGGGACCAATAATCCATATTGTGGAGGGAGGGACTGTTGAGATTGACAGCTGATTGGCTGCACAGACCTTCTGTCAGTCTCTGCACTGGTTGGCTACAAAGGCTCCTCCTGTTAGTCATAGCAGGAGGCACGTGCGTGTGGCTTGCTAATTCGCAGGCTGACTGACAAACTCCGGCCAATGTGTGGCACCTCTGCCTCTTGATTTTTCCCGTCTTTCAGACTCTATAATTACCGGATTATATAGTAATAATATAGCAATGGAAGTCCTGTATTACTGTTGTATTTGCCAATATTTATGGCATCAGAGAGATGGAGAAACTCCAGTCAGGAGGTGGAGGCACAGGGTCCATCAATCGGACTTGCCCACTCTACACGATCTCAGATCCTCCAACATAACCCATTCCATATTAGGTACAATAGATTCCGCTCCTGAGCTTCTCACTGTCACTCACCTGGGTTAAATGACTTAACTGATATTTAAAAAACTATTTGCCTCTTTAACAAAAGTGGTTACCATAGTAACTGACAGTTACAGAAACCGAGGAGCAGAGTATTTTGTACCTAAAGGAATTGGTCAAGTTGGGGGAGATATGCAATATTGTCCCCATTAGATAATCATTTAGGAATCCTAAACGATCAAATTATTGCTGCTCACATGAGTATAACTGGTATTCTCCCCAAAAAAGTTGAGAACTGCTACTCTGTCGAATTCCGGCTGACATTGTGTTTAGAGCTACGAACACATAAAACGGATCTTAGGATTCAAAGGGTCCATTTTAATTGTCCTTGAAGCTTGGTCACAAAGCTTTTTTTTTGTAGATTTACATCACAGATTTTAATGAGGCGCATATTAAAATACTTGAATTTTTCTTAATAGCCGGTATTAGGTGCACTTTGCAGACAATTGAATCAAGCCCAAATCGTTTGGTGGCATTACGCCAGTCTTTCTTTCTGATGGTTCCAAATACACATTGGTTTTACAGTCCGAGCTGCACTTTCATGAATCATTTTTATTGTTTGTTTTTACCACCTTTTGAAAATAAAAAATTAGAAGCCGATTAGTGGCTTGTAATTATTGTGCAATATTCAGTGGCCATGATAAAGGCTTCATTATTTTAAACGGAATTGCGGTTCACGACGGAATCTCCAAGTTGTTTTGAAAGCAACTGTTTCAAAATACAAGGTGCTAATTGGAAAACATTGGTTATAAATGAAAGAATAACCCATTAAAAAGTGTTTTCAATAAATTAATTAGCGGCTCCTTACTCATCAGTTACTGCTGAGAAAAAAATTAACATTGCAAATAATGTCACGTATTAGCCTGGATAAAAATAGTCTGGAAACCTGCTGTATTCTAAATCTGAGATTCAATGTGCCAACACTGACTGTGTGTTAACGGGATTTTTAGAGTACTATTAATAATAATTGCGTCCGTCATTGGATGCATTTGTCCATCACACTATTCCATACCCTCCAACTTGACCCATTCCATGAGGTACAAAATATTCTGCTCCTCAGTTTCTAACTGTCAGTTACTATGGTAACCTCCTTTGTTTAAGAGACCAATTGTTTTTTAAATATCAGTTAAGTCATTTCACCAGGTGACAAGCTCCGGTGTGGAGTATATTGTACCTAATGGAAGGGGTCATGTTGGAGGGTCTGCTATTCTGTGTATAGAGATGGTCCCTTCAGGGTTTCAGATGAGTGGGAATCTACAATCCATCTCTTCAGTCACCCCTCTAACCTCTCCCCTCACACTATTAGGCTTCCACTAGCCTTATGTTGGCGGTGGGTTCTTGTTCAATGTTTTTCTGTAGACATTGTTGAATTAAGGTTTGGGGCGTGGGGAAAAGGGTTTAAGAGTCCAATTTCCAGATTCAGTTTAGCTTAAAGCAAACCCTCCAACAGAACCCATGCCTTTAGGTACAAAATACTCTGTTCCAGAGTTTAAAACAATCAGTTACTATGGTAACCACCTGGGTTGAAGAGAAAAATGTTTTTCAAACATCAGTTCATGCCATAAAAAAAACAGGTGAGTGACAGTTAGAAGCTCAGAAGCGGAGTATATTGTATCTGATGGAATGGGTCATGTTAGAGGTGTTGATGTAAATTGTTTATATTGTATTTTTCAGCAGAGGGAGGAATAAAATACTGTAAGAAGAATATTGATCTAAATTCAGAGACTCTTACACAGTAAGTTCAACATACTCCGCTCCTGATCTTCCAGCTGTCACTCACCTAGTTTTAATGAATTAGCTGATGTTTGAAAAACATTTTTCTCGTCAACACAGGTTGTTACCATAGTAACTGATTGTTGGAAACACAGAAACAGAGTATATTGTACCTTGTGGAATGGTTCATGTTGGAGAGTGTACAGATGCTGTATTTGCAAGGATTTACAATAGAGCATATGAATGAAAGTCTATCTTATACCCCTTTCAGATCACCACTAAACACCCGAGTTTTTGGTGGTGATCTGAAAGCTACCAGGGTCCTGGTCCTGGGTTTAATGGTTCTGGACTTAGGGCCTGATCCAGAGCTACGATGTTACACCGAGTGCTGTAGCGCTCAGCGTAACATCGCTGCTCTGGCCCGACACTCCCCCTTGTAGGAGCGTATTAACTCTCCCTTATGCCGGCTGAAGGCTACCCTAACTTCAGCCGGCGTAAGGGAGAGTTGATACGCTGGGACGGCGGCGTTAGTACGTTAACCCTCCCTCCGCCCGACCCCCTACACTAACTTCAGCGTAGGGACGCTGGGGGACGTCCCCTCCAGCGTCCCTACGGCGCTACTATGGATCTTAGATCGGGCGTTTCCATAGTGACACCGGGCAACATCTGCCCGGCGCATGCGCATTACGCTTACGGCCGCCGTACTAG
>WWET01000163.1:744796-764945 GCA_011038615.1 Limnodynastes dumerilii | reverse complement strand
CCATTGGGCCTGATCCAGACCTACGCATGAGAGCGGAGCGTATTACCGCTTCAGCGTAAAAACTTTCACTCCCATGACACTCCCCTTACCTTTACCTCCGTACGCCGGCTGAACCCTACCTTAACGTTTTCCGGCGTCGGTACGAATTTTCGTAGCAATGCGCTGATTGTACCGGGCTAAGCATGCCCATACTGTACAATTTAAATGGCTCCCCCCGCCTACATTCCCTAACTCCAGCGTCCGTACTAACTTCGTAATAGAAAAACGCCCCGTCGTCGAAAAATACGCAAACAATACGGACGCCTGTATCGCCGCTACGAAAAGGTCTTTCGTACGACCGGAAGTTGTCACTCTGCACATGCGCAGTGCATTTTTTCTGCCGAATTTACGGTTACGACCAGCGTACGTTCGCTTGCGAGCGTAGGTCTGGATCAGACTCATTGTGCAGATCAGCGGTCCGTATGAATGGAGTGTGAATCAGGAATTCCGTATGATAGCCTAAGTTGAGGAGGACACGTACGGTACAGGTTACCGACAACCAAATGAAGGTTCATCTTGTGGCACCACAATGTCCACATCTGCTTCTGCCTCCTTCTTGCAGAATAACGTATGATAATTACATTTTAGAAACTGTATTTGCTAGGTAACATCCATTAACATGAAATTTATTCATAGCCATGCTCTGTCCGCTCCCAAGAGGGTGTTACAGTTTGAGGTCTGTGTGTGTATTCTGGCCATAATTCATCAAATTCAATTAATTGTGAAGAGATATAATAATTGTGAACCTCTCAGAGGATGAACTTCCAATTAACAAATAATTAGCAGATGTGAGAATGCATAAAACATTTTTTTTTTAAATAGTCCACCCTGTATTCAAAAGTAATTTAGGCTCCTGTAGTGTCCTAAAATTAGATGTTCTCTTAACAGAAAAGGGGTTTTCATTAATCAAATGGTTTTTAAAGAGAATTGTTGAAACTGAACACTTCAATCAATGTGCCCTTGTATAATGCCTTGGTTTATACATGAGAAATGTGATCTTATATATTTACATAACTCTTTGGGAAACTTTAAAAGGATGACTCTAGGTGAATTAGTTCTCAATTTAACAAATAACACATGATCCAACATTGGATCACTGTTAAGACTAAGGACCACATTAGTCCAGGGTTGTTGACCTTTTAAAGCTTCCCTCCGGGTGAACACAGAGGGAAGCCATAGATTACTGCAAGGGGGCGGGGCTTAATGACATGATTTATGCACATCGAGTGATTGCATCACTCATGCAATCTCTAGTGTTCAAGGGGATGGGCGGGGCATGATGACATAATCAAGTCCCGCCCATCCCTAGTAACTAGGGATTACAATAGATCATGAGAGCTGGTCGAGGCTTGCGGGAGATTTGCAGGTTCTCCCGGGATACTGGGAGAGCTGCCACATTTCGGAAGTCTCCTGGATATTTCGGGAGAGTCGGCAACCCTGACAACAGAAAACCTTGAATAGAGGCAGTTAACCAATCTTATATTTGCAACTCTGTACAACTAATATTACAGCACTTTATTCTTCAGATACTGTAGATGGCAGGTTTATTGCTGGATAATACTGGGACACTTTTTGTCTTGTTAATGTGTTTCCGGCTTTTCATGAACCTGTTCCATATTTGACAACTCTCCCCGAATATCAGGAAGACTCTTTGAGAAGTGGGGTAATCTCCCCGACTCCTTAGAAGTGGGTAATCTCCATGACTCCCTGAGGTATTTGGCCATCTTCCTGATGCTGATTCAGATTTAGAAGTCATTATGGTTTTATGACAGAATTTGTCCAATTTCCCTGCATTGAGGCCTATGGAGGCGGCCATTTTTATGAAGGACAAGATGCAATCAAGGAATGGAAGGTATCTAAGATGACCTGATTTAGATAATGGAAAAATACACTTTGGGCTCTTTTTAATCAGTGTACTGTCATCTACTTTGATCTTTTCTATGAAGAATTCAGCCGATCTCCATTTCACAGTCTTCACAATAACACTAAAAGTATTTTTTCAATCTCCCCAATGTTAATGTTCCTCTCTTTAACATAAAAAAAAATAGATTCATCGGTCCGGATTCACAGTTACGTAGTTTTCGTCTCTGCTATAAACCGTGCTTACGCAATCTACGTATTGTCTTTATTGGAAGAAGGATTTAGTTTTTATTGGAAGAAGGATATACAGCAGTACTTCAGCTTTCAAGACCTTTTATGTTTGCACACAAGTACTTTGATTCCAGACTGTAAGTGATACATTCTAACCTCATTAGAAGAAGGATATATCTACCAGGAACTATAGTAGAAATATCTTTTATCGTGTATTACCCATCACAAATTTTTACTGGACTTAACACTCACTTATAATACCATTTCATTGCCATATTTTACATATATTATATTTCATTGTATGGAAAAGGTCTGAGTTTTGGTTTTGACCTTTTCCCTTGTTTTCAGAATATATATTTTTTCGCTTTTTATTGTAAAACACTGTTTTATTTATCTATTTTTTGTTCCACTTGTGATCCACTTTGATATATAATTTGATATATAATTTTTTCCCCATACATTTATTTAACCCCCCCCCTTGTTTCGTTTATTTTCACATTAGTATATTTATTCACTTCCCTTTGTATTGTTATTTAATTAAATATTAGAGTTTTAGCCAGTAGAGATTTTGTTTAAATTGGTTACTTTTAGAGTTCACTTTATATTATCACTATTTTAATCAGTATATTTATTGAATATTTATTTTGTTTATTCAGAGTTCAGTCAGTAGGTATTGTGTATAAACTGGTTTTATTTAGAGCTCATCGCTCTAACAGTATTGAGCATTTAGTTTGTTTTAGCGCTCACACGCCATTTCTTACGTCATTTACGTACAGAAATGGTATGAAGATAGTGTAAATAAGCTACTACACATGCGTAGTAGCTCAATTCTTAAAACAAGTTACGTAAGATGAAAACAATGTAACTGTGAATCCGGACCATCATTTCAAACCAAATGCAAAGAACACGTGGACAGAAGCGGATGCACTGGATCCAGATAGTCATCCATCCTAGGATTATTTCTGACAGCAGGGAAGGGACGGGATGGGAAGCAGAAGGCCTTTCTGAACCGTTCCCATTCCTATCCCCAGGATCCGATGCTTAGTGGTCAATTCTCTGTTTATGCCAGCATTGACCCAGTGTTGTGGACCTTGTGACTAATCTATAGTTGGTGACTTTTCAATTCTTCCCTTTAGGTGAACATCAGGCCCATATGGGAGAGGTTTGTGACTCTCCCAGGATTCCTGGATCAAAGCCCGAACATTCCGGGAGAGTTGGAAACTATGAACTAATCGAGGCCGCTTTCTAATACAGATGCCTCTGACACAGCCATGATCTCTATTTACCTTTTGACTGAGGGCCTCCTTTCCAAATATTGTCCAATGATTGATCCTGATCTCTGATTCCGTTGCGATTTAGATGAACGGATCTTAGTTTTCTAGAAAATAAATCCAAAGTCAGTACTTTGTTTGTGGACAGAGATCTGAGCGAGAAGTTAAGGTAGGGGAAAGAGAGGAGTGACAAAGGCGTACACCATAAGCGTATCTATTATGGGTGCAGGGTGTGCAGGGCACATGGGCCCCTCAGAACAGGGGGCCCTGTGGCGTCATCCTGCACCCAGGGTTGGCAGGGGAAGGGGGGCCATTCGGCCTCTATTTGTTCCCTCTAAGATCTTCCGGAGGGAAAAAATAGATGCTGAATGAGCTCCCTTTCCCCAGCGGTGGGACTGTCCCTATTCGCGGGACTAAAAAAGGGGGCAGGACTTACAACACAGTTAGACTCCGCCTCTTTTCAGATCCACGAATAGGGACAGTCCTATCTCAGGTAAGGGGGGGGCATTGTTTACAAATCCTGCACAAGGTCCCTCGTACTTCTTAAAATGCCCCTGGCGTACACTCTCCTCATACGTGCACACGGATATCACATGGAGATTTGTTATCAGGTCCCCAGTTTGCATCATTTTTCAGCTCAAAATGCCTCACTATGGACCCGATCCTCGGTTACGGCCGACAGGGAAATGACGTACAGCTCGCATGTAATTCCCCTGCCTAGAAGGTTGTACGCCGGCTGTTACGTAAAAGGGGCTGTCCCCCCTTTAACGACAATCGTATCTCCGCCGTGAAGGCGGAAATCGACATATAAATGAGAGGAAGGGACAGGGGGAACACCCGTTATGACCGGGTATGCAGCTGTAAGGCCACAGACCTGGTTGTCAAAGTTAAGGTAGAAATCTGGACACATCCAGTCTGACCAAGAGCAGGGGGCATGCACTCCCCGCTACGAGCTGTAGTGACCTCGTGCGCCCATAAGGAGCGTGTAGGTCTGGATCCGGCCCTATGAGTATATATGTAACTTCCAGTCTGCTGTAAGTGTTACTAATGACTTATCTCAGATTAGTGCCGTAAACATATGCTGTAACCAACAGCACCCAATCAGATTTCAGAATTCATTAGTCAGATAAAACACTAACATAAGCACAAAGCTGATTGGTTTTTATGAGTCACGCATCATTAATGCCCTTTCAGCAATATTCTCTGTTGTGACGTACCTGTAGACAGCTGTCACGCTCATCTCGCAAATGTTTATTCATTTCCCTTAAAAATAAGATGCAGAAATTAGTGAAATAACATGAATTGGTACATTTATCTACTTATTTTAAAAAAAATTACATTTATAAGGCACTTTCCTAGTTTAAATGACTGAAAATTATCTTATCAATTAAAGGATATCAAAATTTTCCATTTTCTCTGAAGTAAGTAACTCTCACCGGCCGTAATCCATTGAACTGATGAGGTCAGACTAATCACTCAAAGCTTAAGTCTATCAACACGTACATATGTAACACATTGCATTGCATTCATTGCATATTGATGGCAACATTCTGTTTATGGTGGGGTCAGTCTGCTACTGATATCTAATACATATATTGGTATTACCTATTAATGAAATATAAGGCCATGTCACATATGGGAATAACTAACTTTCCTTAACATCTGTAACCATGGTAATAAACTATTGATTGCACTAATCGTTTCCATGGTTACAAAATTAGCTAAATATTTCTGAGTTCATTTGTCTAATGGCAGAAAATGAGAGTTTCTGCGTCTTAAGCTACCAACTTTAAGAAATACTATTCAAGTTTTATTCTTATATTGTAATGTCCGCCTTTCCAGACACTTAGAGCTTACTCACCTTAATAAATCAAGTTGTTTTAGAAGTGCTGTTCTTTCACGTTGTAAACTCTCTGTCACCCGATAGACTTCCCTGTAAAACAACATTAAATCATGCCATTTTTAATGATCACACATAGACATTATGAAATGTATACTGAAGTTTCATCTAGCATCCAAGGATGTTACCTTGTTTATTCTGGATATTCTGGATAGTGGAACTGCCTACCAATCAAAGCAGAGTTATAACCCCACAAGTCCCGCTAACCAACAGGTAGTTCAGTTTCTTGAAATATCCAGCCAATCACAGCAGGTGTTTATGAGAAAATGGGCAGGATTTGGCCAAATAAGGTCATTTGTGGGTTGCGTTTGGGTGTCTTATTTTGTCCCGTTTTTTGGGATTCTCAATGTTGGAAGTTATGTGCAAGAGCAGGATAAGTCCACTGTTATATATGACGGAAATGTAATTATGTACGTATTAAATATTTTTTTATACCTGATTTACCTGAACTGTCAGCACAAAGCACAAGCCACATTTCCCTATTTTTGTGATTTGCGACTGCAAGATTTAATAGCACAATGATCTTAGATGTGGAGCTATCAGTTTCATCCTGGACTTATACATGCACTCTACACATGAGAGGGGAACACAGGGGAGTTCACATGAGAGGGGAGTTCACATGAGAGGGGAGTAACAGGGGAGTTCACATGAGAGGGAAGTAACAGGGGAGTTCATGTGAGAGGGGAGTAACAGGGGAGTTCACCTGAGAGGGGAGTGATACGGGAGTTCACATGAGAGGGGAGTGATAGGGGAGTTCACGTGAGAGGGTAGTAACAAGGGAGTTCACATGAGAGGGGAATGACGTGGGAGTACACGTGAGAGGAGAGTGACGGGGGAGTACACGTGAGAGGAGAGTGACGGGGGAGTACACGTGAGAGGAGAGTGACAGGGGAGTTCATGTGAAAGGGGAGTGACAGAGGAGTTCACGTGAGAGGAGAGTGATGGGGGAGTTCACGTGAGAGGGGAGTGACGGGGAGTTCACGTGAGAGAGGAGTGACGGGGGAGTACACGTGAGAATGACGTGACAGGGAATGCTCAGTGTGAAAGTGCGCGGATATCTGTCCCGCTATCGGACACACGTCTCACTCTGGATTATGACCTCTACGGACATCTCTCACATTTCTCTCTCCTCGTGCAGCTGGGAAGCTTCTTCTTGTAGGATCTTTAGCTGTCTTTGCGCCGTAATTAACTCTTGTGAGGTGCGTTCCATGTCTCGTCTCATCTCTTTGTTCGTTAGCCTCAGCTTCTCATTCTCTGCTTTTGTTTCGTACTTGTCATTATTGAGCTCCGCACATTGTGTTTCCAACTGGAACAGAAAAGAGTAAATCTATCGCTCAGAATAGTAATCGCTGAAACAGAGATTTACCTGTGGAAATGGACTCTTTATTATTTCATGAATGATTGGGACTTGTCTCTTGTAGTTCACTCTCCTCATACGTACGACACTTTCATACCCTGGACCTATCTTAACGTTTACACATGTAAAATGAGGCTGATGCAGGGTTGCCGACTCTGGAAAGTTCGGGCAGTTCTCCCGGTATCCTGAAAGAGTCGGCAAATCTCCCGCAGAGGACTTTAGGCCAGTGGATTCAAGGCCTCAAGTCCTACCCCTCTGCCTGGCAACACTAGTATCCTAGTGTTTCTAGGGGCAGAGAGGGACTTGATGATGCAAATTGTGTCATCAAGCCCCGCCCCCATCAATAGAAAACCTTAAAGTTGGTAATTGGAAGTCAGGGGGCGCGACTTAATGACACGATTTGCATATATCATATCATTAAGCCCACCCCCTCTTGGCATCTATGGCTTCCCTCCGGGATCACTAGCAACACTCCAGGATCTCTCGGAGGGAAGCATTGAAAAGTAGGCATCCCTGGTATAGGACTACATGGGCCTTGTAGCTCTTATCAGCCATCGTTTTTTATGTTTTATGACTTACTGTAAATTGTGAAACTGTCACAGAAGATATTTTTGTCATTGTGTAAATTGATGTTATTGAGTTGTTGGAGGATTTTTTTTTATTGTTTTGTTTTTAGACTTGAAAGGACATTTCATCTCAGATAAATGCAGCACTTACTAAGTACACAATGACGAGAGACGAATAACAGAATTTACATAAACATGAGCACACTAGAAAACCCTAGAGGTACTCATTATGTTTATCGTGGCGTTCTCCGCTAAATCAAAGGGATTTATTTTATTTCAAGAATACTCAATGGATCATAGACATTATATAAATTAATACAGATGGGGTGAAAGGTGAGAGACTCAGCACCCCACAGCAAGGTGGTGGGGCCTGAGACTGAATGGGTGGGACTAGGCAGGACAAGACAGGACTGGGTGGGTGGAGCTGGGTGGGGCCACTACCTTTTAGAAGGTGTCAGAGGCTGACAGCTTAAAACAGTGCTCAGCACTCCATGAATGAGTGTTATACATGCACTCATCCATGGAGTTCTGAGTGCTGTTTTAAGCTGTCAGCCTCTGTCAATTTGCTTACAGTGCAGGTGGAGTGGCTGCCACGGGCCCCCCTCTCCTCCAGACCCAGTAGCAGCCACACCTCTGGGACCTCCTGTAGTTATGCTTCCACATGCTATGTTTGTAACCCCCTTGTGCACGGACCAGGCTATACCCGGCAAGTGGCATGCCTAGACTCGAGCCTAGTGAGAAGATATCTGCCCCTGATTAGGAGTGTATTGGATTTGGGCAGACAAAACTCCTAATTAGGCCATGTGAGTAATGTATAGTTAGGTGTATCCTTTTGTCCAATCACCGTGAAGACAGAATAGGTTCACAACCAATAGGACAAGTGATAACACTGAGGCACTGGTGACATCACTGATGTAAGAGGCACTAGTGACGTGCTAGTGACATCACTGAAATAGGAGGTGTTGATGGAATCACTGAGACATGAAGCATTGGTGACATTACTAAGGTGTAGCTGCACTAGTGACATCACTGAGACATGGTGGCGCTAGTGACATCATTGAGACATTGAGATCTCTGAGGCATAACTACCAGTGAAGTCTTCATTGCTATTAGGTGTGACAAGGACATTTCACATGCATGACACGGCATTTATGATAAATAGTTATAGATACCCTTTTCTGCTTCTGCACAAGGTGTTTCAGCTCCTGTTCCTTGTTCAGCAGTTTTTCCTCCAGCTCATGACTACGTGTTTGGAACCTCTCCGTGTCCTAGGTACAATATAAAAGATGTTTTATATTTACTCATTGAAATGTCATAAAAATGAGTCTTTAGTATGTAAAGCATATAAAATAGATCAAGGCATGGGCAGGTTAAAATAAATCATTATTATAGACACAGGACCAGATCCTAAATTAACGTCAGACAATTTACATATACAACGTACGTGAGCCGGTTGTGAATACCGGTACTGTGCGCACGCAGGACTGATAATTCCACATGGGAACTCAGGATCCCGATGCTGCACTCCGTGTGGAGTCTCTGTATGGTGGGTGGGTGGTTGAGTCTCTGTAAGATACACATAGTGGGTGGGAAAAGCAACAAGGTGGATAAGTGAGTGTGGAGTGTGGAGTTTGTATGTTCTCCCTGTGTCTGTGTGGGTTTCTTCCGGCTGCTCTGGTTTCCTCCCACACTCCAAAAACATACTGGTAGATTAATTGGCTGCTGACTTAATAAAATTAACATTAGTGTATGTGTGTTAGGGACCTTAGTAGCTCCGATAGGGGCAGGGACTGATGTGAATGTTTAATGTTTTCTGTAAAGCGCTGCAGAGAATTCGTGGCGCTATATAAATAGTCTATTATAATAATAATAGGTATTTAAATTGCACAGTTAGGGCTTGGCTAAGAGTTGTACGCCAAATACTAAATGTTGGGTGCAGGATTTGTAAATCCCTTTCACACATAGGAGCAAACTGCTCTCTCACATGTGGAAGTAAGGATTCCAAATTCGTTGCGGAGGCTAACGTAAGGAATATGGGCCTGATCCAGACCTACGCTCGCAGGCGATCTAACGCTGATCGTAAGCAGTAATGCCATAAAAAACGCACTGCGCATGTGCATAGTGACAACTTCCTGTCGTACCAAAGACCTTTTCGTAGCGGCGATTCGGGCGTCCGTATTGTTTGCGTATTTTCCGACGACAGGGCGTGTTTATAGTACGCAGTTAGTACAGACGCTGGAGTTAAGGAATGTAGGCGGGGGAGCCATTTAAATTGTACAGTATGGGCGTGCTAAGCGTCGTTAATACGCAATGAACGGACAGACAGGCGTGGAAACGAACCCAAAAGTTAGGGTAGGCCGATGGATACTAAACTAGGTACGAGCAAGCGGGCGTAATGAAAGGAAGGTAAGGGGAGTGTCGTGGGAGTGAAAGTTTTTACGCTGGAGCGGTAATACGCTCCGCTCTCATGCGTAGGTCTGGATCAGGCCCTATGTCACTGTGAGGAGCCCTGCTACACAAGGTAATAGGGAAAATGTCATTCATGTCAGACATGATCAACAGACACCACGTTTTATAGATACCGATAGGTGACCTACTGCATAAGGTAATGAGAAGTCACTATGAGGAGCACTGATACATATATCAAGCCAACTGCTGTAGGTGAGACATTACACAAAGTTGCATTTATCCTGCAATCCATAAATACAAAGGTGCATACAACTGCAGCTCTGAAGCCCTGAGCAGGTAGTGTATGTACACAGTGCAGGTATTACAATACAGCTACATTCCTAGATATGTACACAGTGCAGGTATTACAATACAGCTACATTCCTAGATACATTACCCAGCATTCCAAACGCCAGCGCTTAGTACTGCACTGCAATGTATAGTGGAAATGGCGGCCTATGTGAGCGCCTCGTTTATAATGCAAATTAATTAAAAGTATGGGACCGGATCCAGAATGGCGAAATGTGGGTGATTTCCGTGCTGGAAGACTTTCCAATGGTGGGGGGGAGACGAGCCGCCATACGTTTATAGTGGTAGAAGACGGTCGAATGTTAATCGGTTGGTTAAGCCCTTATGGAGGATTCTTATTTACTCATGAGACCGTTTTCCGTAGGGCCAGTATGTAAAATTTGAGGTAGGATCCCCCGTTTGATTTGAAGGTTCGTAGGTGCAAGGGGAGTAGTCTCCCGTTGAATATGGACCTTAGGATCTCTCAGTGATCTAATAACAAAACTCCGTTGCTGCTGTGGATGGAGTTCCCACCGCAATGGCAGAAGACTTCGGGATCCGGTCCATAGTCATGAATAAAAGTAGCACAAACAATAGAATAAATATAGGAGGAGGAAAATGCTGTGGATGTGAGATATTAATTAGATATAAAAAAAACAATGATAATAAAATATAAAAATTTATGTGTATATATTCAAATATCAAGCGGCATGCAGGTAAAAAGTCCTAAAAAATTATTTCATATTTCACTGGTGTAAGGAAAAAAGTAAAAAGACTTTTGAGAAAGGGCGGAGCACGAAACGCGTTAAGTGACTTTGGAAGGAGAAGGCGTATGAACCAGAAGTTCTTGCCCCCGGTGCTCAGTGTGGAGGATCTATTACTAGGACTGCCTACAGCTATTGGACATCTCAGCAGCGCTTAGTACGGACCATCTGATCGGCTCTCATTGTTTCTTGGGCATCAGATGCTTATAAGGACACTATTAAAGATGGTGCTTGTTTGAGGAATATGAATTGAGACTTTTTGGTTGACATAAGAGGAATATTAATTAAACTAGCCTTTTTTAAGAGGCTCTTGTTACCATTTGCCTTACACCAGGGGAAAGAACTTCTGGTTCAGATGCCTTCTTCTTCCAAAGTCAATGAACGCGTTTTGTGCTCCGCCCTTTCTCAAAAGTCTTTTTACCTTTTTCCTTACACCAGTGAAATATGAATGGAATTTTTTATATGACTTTTTACCTGTATGCCACTTTGATATTTGAATATATACACATATATTTTATTATCATTGTTTTTTTTATATTTAATTAATACATCACATCCACAGCGCTTTCCTCCTCCTATATTTTTTCTATTGTTTATGCTACTTTGAGGTTGGGACCCTTTTCCTTTTGAGGGGGAGGGCTGCTGCCCTGTTTTTTATGAATAAACATTTTTCAAAAACAATTTTTTTAAAGTATTTTTTTTTTTTTTAAACCATCACAATGCAAAACATTATTCCATACATTTTGTATTGCGTTTCAGAAGCTTAAATGCTAACGCGATGGTCTGAAATACGTTGTGGAATGTCAATTGTCAGCAGAACCTTGAACCCAGATCAGCCCCAAAGTCCCTCGGCAATACAGTCACATTAAAATTTAGCCTGAAGGTTTCAGTAAATGCGAAAAAATAAGCTAAATTCTCCAGCTGAAGTCTAAATCCAATCTAAAATGCATTATAGATTTTTATTCCATTGTTCATCCACTGCTCAAACTCCCATTAAAAGCCTTTAAGAAAGCAGGGGAAAAAAATAAATCATTACCGTTAGCAACGCTTACAAGAAATTCTCTATGGAGTCCCTATTATTATTTTTTTTCCTCTTTAAAGTATATTGTTATACAAAGACTCAATTAAGTCGTATTTCCTGTAATGCTAAAAGCTGCAAGTGTTCCATTAAACCTTAGCCCTACATTTTTGTTCAGCTGCATTAAACAGTAATTTTGTTTATAGGATAAAGAATTATCTCTAATGAAAATAATAGCAGTCTGTATTTTTTTTTAGGCCATAATAATAAAAAACTGTTTTTAAATTACCGTACACTGGTGTAACATAGGAGTGCTCTATACCAGAGTTTCTCAACCTTTTTGTCGTGAGTACCGGTTACCAACTATTGAATCGAAAAAAGTAGCAATGACTTACATACCTGACTCTTTCATGCTTTGGCCCTGATCCTGACTACTGTATTTTTCTACTGCGCGTGCCCAAAGAAGAATCAGGTGCATATGGTATTATTTACACTAGAAGGCAATGCACAGCTGTGACTGTCAATCAAATTGGTAAGGACTTCTGGTAAGTATGTGTGTGTTGTAGGAGTGTGGGTCCCTGTTGCGAATGGCCCTATTTCGAAAGGGCCGTTCGTTCTCAGCCCAGTGAGGCATAGCAATCGATCCGCGGAGCACCAAACACGGTGTATTGAAAGGAAAGTCAGTATTCTAGTCCCAACCCACTCCCTAACCCCAAACCTAACCCTAACCCTAAGTCTCCCCCTCCCACAGCCTAACCCCAAACCTAACCCTAACCCTAAGTCTCCCCCTCCCACAGCCTAACCCCAAACCTAACCCTAACCCTAAGTCTCCCCCTCCCACAGCCTAACCCCAAACCTAACCCTAACCCTAAGTCTCCCCCTCCCACAGCCTAACCCCAAACCTAACCCTAACCCTAAGTCTCCCCCTCCCACAGCCTAACCCCAAACCTAACCCTAACCCTAAGTCTCCCCCTCCCACAGCCTAACCCCAAACCTAACCCTAACCCTAAGTCTCCCCCTCCCACAGCCTAACCCCAAACCTAACCCTAACCCTAAGTCTCCCCCTCCCACAGCCTAACCCCAAACCTAACCCTAACCCTAAGTCTCCCCCTCCCACAGCCTAACCCCAAACCTAACCCTAACCCTAAGTCTCCCCCTCCCACAGCCTAACCCCAAACCTAACCCTAACCCTAAGTCTCCCCCTCCCACAGCCTAACCCCAAACCTAACCCTAACCCTAAGTCTCCCCCTCCCACAGCCTAACCCCAAACCTAACCCTAACCCTAAGTCTCCCCCTCCCACAGCCTAACCCCAAACCTAACCCTAACCCTAAGTCTCCCCCTCCCACAGCCTAACCCCAAACCTAACCCTAACCCTAAGTCTCCCCCTCCCACAGCCTAACCCCAAACCTAACCCTAACCCTAAGTCTCCCCCTCCCACAGCCTAACCCCAAACCTAACCCTAACCCTAAGTCTCCCCCTCCCACAGCCTAACCCCAAACCTAACCCTAACCCTAAGTCTCCCCCTCCCACAGCCTAACCCCAAACCTAACCCTAACCCTAAGTCTCCCCCTCCCACAGCCTAACCCCAAACCTAACCCTAACCCTAAGTCTCCCCCTCCCACAGCCTAACCCCAAACCTAACCCTAACCCTAAGTCTCCCCCTCCCACAGCCTAACCCCAAACCTAACCCTAACCCTAAGTCTCCCCCTCCCACAGCCTAACCCCAAACCTAACCCTAACCCTAAGTCTCCCCCTCCCACAGCCTAACCCCAAACCTAACCCTAACCCTAAGTCTCCCCCTCCCACAGCCTAACCCCAAACCTAACCCTAACCCTAAGTCTCCCCCTCCCACAGCCTAACCCCAAACCTAACCCTAACCCTAAGTCTCCCCCTCCCACAGCCTAACCCCAAACCTAACCCTAACCCTAAGTCTCCCCCTCCCACAGCCTAACCCCAAACCTAACCCTAACCCTAAGTCTCCCCCTCCCACAGCCTAACCCCAAACCTAACCCTAACCCTAAGTCTCCCCCTCCCACAGCCTAACCCCAAACCTAACCCTAACCCTAAGTCTCCCCCTCCCACAGCCTAACCCCAAACCTAACCCTAACCCTAAGTCTCCCCCTCCCACAGCCTAACCCCAAACCTAACCCTAACCCTAAGTCTCCCCCTCCCACAGCCTAACCCCAAACCTAACCCTAACCCTAAGTCTCCCCCTCCCACAGCCTAACCCCAAACCTAACCCTAACCCTAAGTCTCCCCCTCCCACAGCCTAACCCCAAACCTAACCCTAACCCTAAGTCTCCCCCTCCCACAGCCTAACCCCAAACCTAACCCTAACCCTAAGTCTCCCCCTCCCACAGCCTAACCCCAAACCTAACCCTAACCCTAAGTCTCCCCCTCCCACAGCCTAACCCCAAACCTAACCCTAACCCTAAGTCTCCCCCTCCCACAGCCTAACCCCAAACCTAACCCTAACCCTAAGTCTCCCCCTCCCACAGCCTAACCCCAAACCTAACCCTAACCCTAAGTCTCCCCCTCCCACAGCCTAACCCCAAACCTAACCCTAACCCTAAGTCTCCCCCTCCCACAGCCTAACCCCAAACCTAACCCTAACCCTAAGTCTCCCCCTCCCACAGCCTAACCCCAAACCTAACCCTAACCCTAAGTCTCCCCCTCCCACAGCCTAACCCCAAACCTAACCCTAACCCTAAGTCTCCCCCTCCCACAGCCTAACCCCAAACCTAACCCTAACCCTAAGTCTCCCCCTCCCACAGCCTAACCCCAAACCTAACCCTAACCCTAAGTCTCCCCCTCCCACAGCCTAACCCCAAACCTAACCCTAACCCTAAGTCTCCCCCTCCCACAGCCTAACCCCAAACCTAACCCTAACCCTAAGTCTCCCCCTCCCACAGCCTAACCCCAAACCTAACCCTAACCCTAAGTCTCCCCCTCCCACAGCCTAACCCCAAACCTAACCCTAACCCTAAGTCTCCCCCTCCCACAGCCTAACCCCAAACCTAACCCTAACCCTAAGTCTCCCCCTCCCACAGCCTAACCCCAAACCTAACCCTAACCCTAAGTCTCCCCCTCCCACAGCCTAACCCCAAACCTAACCCTAACCCTAAGTCTCCCCCTCCCACAGCCTAACCCCAAACCTAACCCTAACCCTAAGTCTCCCCCTCCCACAGCCTAACCCCAAACCTAACCCTAACCCTAAGTCTCCCCCTCCCACAGCCTAACCCCAAACCTAACCCTAACCCTAAGTCTCCCCCTCCCACAGCCTAACCCCAAACCTAACCCTAACCCTAAGTCTCCCCCTCCCACAGCCTAACCCCAAACCTAACCCTAACCCTAAGTCTCCCCCTCCCACAGCCTAACCCCAAACCTAACCCTAACCCTAAGTCTCCCCCTCCCACAGCCTAACCCCAAACCTAACCCTAACCCTAAGTCTCCCCCTCCCACAGCCTAACCCCAAACCTAACCCTAACCCTAAGTCTCCCCCTCCCACAGCCTAACCCCAAACCTAACCCTAACCCTAAGTCTCCCCCTCCCACAGCCTAACCCCAAACCTAACCCTAACCCTAAGTCTCCCCCTCCCACAGCCTAACCCCAAACCTAACCCTAACCCTAAGTCTCCCCCTCCCACAGCCTAACCCCAAACCTAACCCTAACCCTAAGTCTCCCCCTCCCACAGCCTAACCCCAAACCTAACCCTAACCCTAAGTCTCCCCCTCCCACAGCCTAACCCCAAACCTAACCCTAACCCTAAGTCTCCCCCTCCCACAGCCTAACCCCAAACCTAACCCTAACCCTAAGTCTCCCCCTCCCACAGCCTAACCCCAAACCTAACCCTAACCCTAAGTCTCCCCCTCCCACAGCCTAACCCCAAACCTAACCCTAACCCTAAGTCTCCCCCTCCCACAGCCTAACCCCAAACCTAACCCTAACCCTAAGTCTCCCCCTCCCACAGCCTAACCCCAAACCTAACCCTAACCCTAAGTCTCCCCCTCCCACAGCCTAACCCCAAACCTAACCCTAACCCTAAGTCTCCCCCTCCCACAGCCTAACCCCAAACCTAACCCTAACCCTAAGTCTCCCCCTCCCACAGCCTAACCCCAAACCTAACCCTAACCCTAAGTCTCCCCCTCCCACAGCCTAACCCCAAACCTAACCCTAACCCTAAGTCTCCCCCTCCCACAGCCTAACCCCAAACCTAACCCTAACCCTAAGTCTCCCCCTCCCACAGCCTAACCCCAAACCTAACCCTAACCCTAAGTCTCCCCCTCCCACAGCCTAACCCCAAACCTAACCCTAACACCTTGATCAAGGTGTCTCGGCAGTCCAGGAATTTTTAGCAGCCCGGAGACACCTGGCAAGGACCAGGGGCTGACATCTTCCCACCACACCAAGCAAAACAACATAAAAAGGAAATAGAAATAGGCCAGTGTGATTTTTGGGAGGAAGCAGGGAGGTAAGTACAGGAAGGAAAGAAAGTAGTGATAGCAGGTTATTTATTTGTTGTATTGATCAAGGTGTCTCGGCAGTCCAGGAATTTTTAGCAGCCCGGAGACACCTGGCAAGGACCAGGGGCTGACATCTTGTGTTCCCACCAAGCAAAACAACATAAAAAGGAAATAGAAATAGGCCAGTGTGATTTTTGGGAGGAAGCAGGGAGGTAAGTACAGGAAGGAAAGAAAGTAGTGATAGCAGGTTATTTAGTTTATTTGTTGTATAACCATTGATAAATAGACAGCAGAAGCCGCCTGACACCATCAGCCTTCACTTTAGCTTGACCCAAGGCCTTAAAGTAAAAGGCAAGGATCATGAAATGTAGGAATGCACCCTTCATTAGCATGTAGGTGGCAGAGGTGATGGTGTTCCCCCTTGACCATAGCCCCTGGTATGGTTACCACCTTTGTATTGATACATCAGGGCTGCCGAATTTTAATAGATTCCCTCCAGGAGATCCCAGAGGGAAGCTATAGATGTCTGCAGGGGGGTGGGGTTTAATGATGCAATTTATGCAAATCGTGTCACTAAGCCCTGCCTCCTGACTACCAATTCCCCTCATGATTGAGGCGGGGCTTGATGATGCAAATTCTGTCATCAAGTCCCTCCCTGCCCCTAGTAACACTAGGATACTAGTGTTGCTAGGCAGGGGGGCAGGACCTTTCATAGATTCCCAGATGATCTTGATTTCTAGGCAAGGTGACTGCTAGATTCCATTCTTCCCAGGCTATACGCTAGCATTACATTTTACCAAAAACAAATGGACCTGACTGAATAGGGACCGGCTACCGGGTCTCCGCTGTAGAGGTCTGCCATCGGGTCGCGGTGCAATCCAATTTGCATAAGTGTAAAGGGAGAACACTCCTCTCACACTTACGCCTTTCTGTGTGCAGGGCCCTATGCTAACGTTAATGCACCAGTACTTTAATGCTTAGTCAAGCCTTTATTGTAGGTTTAATAACCTCCCACCATGTGCACATGCATTGAGAATGGGCCTGGTGTGGTGGTATGGAGGGGCACATGTACAATGTAACCACGGTTGCTGACTTTATACTCCTTCCCTCTGGGAGATATCGGAGGGAAAAGACAGGCGGCCGTCATGGTGACGGGGTTTTATGACGAAATTTTGGCAGATTGTGTGCCTGAAGCTCTGCCCCCCTGTCAATCAATGCTACTAGTCCTAGGACCAGATTTACTAAGCTGCGGGTTTGGAAAAGTGGAGATGTTGCCCATAGCATAGCAACCAATCAGATTCTAGATGACATTCTCTAGTATGTAATAGGAAAGTGAGAGCTAAAATCTGATTGGTTGCTATGGGCAAAATCTCCACTGTTCCAAACCCACAGCTTAGGAGATATGGCCCCTAGTGTTACTAGGGATAGGGGTGGGTATTGATGCTGTAAATGACACCATCAAGTCCCGTCCCCATCCCTAGTGACACTAGGATTCACAGTATTGAGAGACAGGGCAGGTCTTGAAGGCACAATTCGCATTAAATTTCGGCCTCACGCCCATTGTGTGAGATTTGCCGGGATATCTCCCGGGATACCTGAATTTTGAGAGTCAACCGGGTTTTCCAGGAGAGTCAGCAGCCCTGATTGCAACACACGGCTCTCCAATGCAGTAACACTGCAGGGAAGGAGCTGGGCTGTGCTCCGCAGCACCAAACAAAATGGTGGCTGCAGGGGCGGAGGATGAGAAGGGGGGTTGTGCAGCGAGGGGCGGGCTGAAGGACAAAACTTTATTGGTCCTGTTTAAACCCTCGTCACTTCCTACTTCATTGTGTTATCAGGGCCGGGTGAAGGTTTGTGGGGGCCCCTTCCGCATTATAACAGCTCTCGCTGTCCAGTTTTCAGCACTCCCTCAGCTGTCTAGGAAAATGGATGTCAGTAATAGACATCTTCCTCATAAGTCACTATCATAGCTGCAGTCACAATACAACTTACTTAAGAGTACATACATTCATGCTCCTAGAGAGCTGCAGGAGCAATGAAGACTGGGGGCCAGATTAACTAAACTGCGGGTTTGGAAAAGTGGAGATGTTGCCCATAGCAACCAATCAGATTCAACTCTCACTTTCCCATTACATACTGGAGATTATCAGCTAAAATCTGATTGGTTGCTATGGGCAACATCTCCACTTTTCCAGAGCCACAGCTTAGTAAAGCTGGCCCTGGATGTTTATGGGGGCCCCTTTGAGTGTGGGGGGCCCCAGGGTGACCGCCCCAATTGCCCTGTGGTTAATCCGGCCCTGTGTGAAATATACATTTTGTTATTGTATTCTCAGAGCATTGTCTGCTACTATACTTACTACTTACTATTCTGCACCTCATAAAGGCAACAAGAGGCCTGCACAATCCAGCCTGTTTCTTGTAAATTACTTTCATTTATAACGGCAAAGCGCGGCCTGACCTCTCTTGTTTTTGGAGGGTTTTTTGGCAGAACACATTCTGCATTTTCTATGGAGATAATTTTCTCCAAAAAAGCAATTAAGTATTCATAGAAATGAAACAAAATAAATGCCTGTTTAATTTTACATATGCTATTGCATTATTAGTCTTTGTGTAATTGCTCCGATATCCAAATTATCCAGTATTACAGCAAACATGAAAGTGCTAGTAATTTCATATTTAATTACCACAAGGCTGGAGGCCATTATTAATATCCACTGCTTAATGATGTTGTTCTTGGAAAATATATTCCTCAAAAAGATGCCACTCTCTTGAATTGAGCTTTGGTAATGGAAATTTTGTCAGACACTTAATATTTTTATAATTATGTAACAAATATGTTCTTTGTATTAAGCTCCTGTCCTTGTACTCTAAGAGCACACATGTGATATCATTGATTCTTGTTAGGTGTCCTTAAAGGGCTTTTGTTCAGATCTCTCACCCTGAAAACAGGGTATTGGTATACAGCAAGCTTGGCCAACCTGTGGCTCTCCAAATTTACTAAGCCACGAGTTTGGAAAAGTGGAGATGTTGCCCATAGCAACAAACCAGAATCTAGCTGACATTCTCTGGTATGTAATAGGAAAGTGAGAGCTAGAATCTGATTGGTTGCTATGGGCAACATCTTCACTTTTCCAAACCCGCAGCTTAGTAAATCTAGCCCCAGGTGTTGTGAAACTACGAGTCCCAGCATGATTTAAGTGCAAAGGCATGGCTCATACCTGACAAAGCATGCTGGGAGTTTTAGTTTCAGAACACCTGGAGAGCCACGGGTTGGCCAGGCCTGGTATACAGTATGGACCCTTGCAAAGGAGTATGGATTTAAAGCTCAATCCTGACCTACAGACGACAGGGGAATTATGTACAGCATGCATGTAATTCCCGTCTCGAAGGGCTGTCTCCCACCCATTACGCATGGGTGAAGGTGGAGATAGACATGGTTATGAGGGGACGGGGCAGGGGAAGCTCCGATACGATTATAATGCCGCATATGTGATCGGAAAAGTTAAGGTAGCAACGAGGACGGCCGTAATGACCTCGGGTGCCCGTAAGGCTACAAGGACGACCGTAATGATCTTGGGCGCCCGTAAGGCGTCCGTAGGTCTGGATCCAACCCTTAGGTCCTAAAAGCAACTAGTGGTAGTAGGAGGGAACTGTACTTTGGGGCGAGATAAGGAACTGTTAACTAGGGGCCTGATTCACACTTAAAGCTGCGGCTTCTTAAGCACGTATCTGGGCGAAATGGCCTACTGCGCATGCATAGTACGTAATTTACGCTATCTACGTAGCCGATCGGCACGTAGATAGGGTAGGTGCGGTCTTTACAGAACGCACGCAGGGATTTATGCCCCTTGAGGCAGCGTTATGCCACCTCTGGGTGTTTTTAGGCAGAAGTGGGAGGGGGGGGGCATTTAGATTAGCCGGGGAGGGCGGGAGGGAGGCAATG
>WWET01000163.1:720731-732742 GCA_011038615.1 Limnodynastes dumerilii | reverse complement strand
GAACATTATTTCAGACACTGGCCAATAACCTGTCATTAGCGCTGGGTACTTCCTGCTAGCAGGAGGGGATTTGCGACGTTCAGAGAAGGTTTTTTTTTTTCTCCGTTACATTTTTTACCGCTGGCTGCTGTTTTAGCACAGTGGTAAAAAAATAATTGAATAGGCGAATTTTTATCGGTCAATTGCCGGCGAAGGCGTCGTATTTTTACCGACGCAAACTTTTTGAAAACTTCGCCGGCAATTGAATCGGGCCCAGAAACTCCAAAATGGAGAGATTAGAAAGACTTTAAATGCAGCACTAAGCAAGGAAGGTTCTCCTAGCTCTCCTCCCATACACACTAACTGGGGCTATCTTCCTACTGCTGTAAAAACCCATCCGAATAGGATCGGTATGAAGCTTGTCAGATCTTTCAGGCAGGTTGAACAATCCAATTCTCTGGTAAGATAATTTAAGTCATTTAAAAATTTGCCAGAACGCTGACCAGACACACACTGCACGGTAATAATCTGATGACCCTGATTATCATATCAAGTGCTGTCAGCTTTACTCTAACTTTAAGCTTACTTCAAACAGCCACGAGGCAGGATCAAAACCCCACATTCCTGTGTTCTCCCAATGCAATACATCAAAAAGCACTCGGACCAGGATTCCGAAACACAGAAGAAAACTCAGAAAAACATGTATATAAGTGACGTTTGTAACATTGGTCTGGATTCACAGTTACATCGTTTTCGTCTTACTTAGAATGCGCTTACGCAATCTACGTACAGAAATGGTACGTAGATAGTGTAAATAAGCACATGTGTAGTAGCTCAATTCTTAAAACAACGTACGTAAGCCGAAAACTACGTAACTGTGAGTCCGGACCTATATCCCATTACAACAATGCAATGAACATCCTTACCGCAAGATAACTAATGAATCCAAAAAGAGAAGTGATTTGAAAGTGTAAAATGATTTATTAATGTTCAAACTTTTAAAGGGATGAATAGACAATTCCGCCAGACACAATTTGTAGCTAATTCCGTTATATCTGCTCTCTCTCTCTCTCTGTTCCTCGCTGGCTGTTTCTCCGTAATCATGAAACATTAATAAAAAACAAACAAACCAGGATTGTGTTTACTGAAGCATTAAAATATTTACTAGTTATTGTTATTAAAAATTGTCTTGCCTTTTTATTCTAAACTTTAAGCACTTCTTAAAGTTGATAGAATAAGTGTCACTATTCTGTGCTCCCTTTCTAGCTGCGATCCCCTCTCTCCTCAAGGTTACACTCTGATCATAAATGAACAGACTTTTTTTTACAATGTGTTCCCGACCCTCACAGTAACAAATGTACACGTTTTGGTAGACACATCAATACAGTATTACAAAGCTAGGTTAGAAGGGATCGCGCTTACAGTTTTTAGAGTTTCACAAAACCATCCACAGATCTTCGTCAACAGCTCTTGACATATAAAATGTCAAGATATCTATAATATCCCCTCATTGCCATACAATAAAATGTTCTGTTCAACCAATTTAAAAGCGGATTGATAAAAAAAAAATAATAATAATAATAAACGTTTTTGTTATTGCTGGAAATTATTAACATTTGAATTGACCTAAACTGAACAGCTTATTTTGCGTAAAATATTATCTTTCCTGTATATATTAAATTGTATATGAAACAGTCCTGTTAGGGTATGGAAAACAGCCTGTTTAAAAAAAAAATGACATCAGCGCCACCTACTGTACAATTAACACAGATCATACAGGTAAGATCATCATCTGTGCAGCATAGTCTTTGTGCTTCATGTCACAATGAACACCTTGGCTTATTCCATAAACCTCAAGAAGTATTTCTCAGAAAAAAGCACATAAGTCAGAACTAGTACTACACAATTTGCCTCTAATACATTTCAACTATAAAATGAAATCGAAAAATTGGATCACATAGACATGACCCCAAAGACAGCTATTGCAGTGCACTTAGTCTTATGTAAATCACTTATTAAGTCTCAGAACACAGATAAGTAATAAAAATACTTTATCAAGCTTTGATAGTACAATAGTACGGGGTGTTCCCATACGACATGAATGCCACTTAGAGATTGTGACTGGACCTTAATCTCAGAGATCAGGGAGGGACAGCATACGTATCTTGGAAAAGGTAAAACGCAGGTCGTGAGACCGCTATTTGTTTTTCTTACTAGGGATAGGTTCCTGTCCTTATAGGTAGCGTGTCCATGAGCGTGCTATAAGTAACTTTAAATGCAGATTATTTTGCCGATATTTAAACACATATATTTGTTTGTCGTTTTGTATTTATAAATATTTCGCCTAAAATTGTCTATATTTACTCTTAACTTTGTACTATTGTACTATCAAAGCTCGATAAAGTATTTTTATTACTTATCTGTGTTCTGAGACTTAATAAGTGATTTACATAAGACTAAGTGCACTGCAAAATAGATGTCTTTGGGGTCATGTCTATGTGATCCAATTTTTCTATTTAATTGCTAGTGCGTTGGGCTTCTGTAATTTATTCAACTATCCAATTAGTCATTTTCAAGGTATGCTAGGGTTGGATGGCGTTTATATTTTGTGTGATGTCATCTCACTTCAGTTTCCCTTAATTTTATCTACAGTTGAGCCCAGTTAAACCTTTCCCAAAACAGGGAAAAGTCTGCAATAAATGGTGTGAAATAACATGTATGGCGGGCCCACCTGCTGGGAAAAGTTGAAAAGGGCTTCAGAAATCATTAGAACTTTGTATATTTACCATTTGGCAGCTGCTGGCTTCCTGCATAGATCAGATAATGGAGCTGACATCACCCATTCAATAAGAGTGTATAACTCATTATGTGAATTGAATGGGTGATGTTAGTTCCATTGTCTGGCCCGTGCAGGAAGCCAGCAGCTGCTAAATGGCATGTAAACAAAGTTTTAATCATTTCTGAAGCCTCATTAAATTTCCCCAGCAGGTGGGACGGCCATGCATGTAATTTCACAGCTCGTATGGGAGGCTTTTCTCTTGCAGTTTGCAGAAGTCAAACGGATGTCTGAATACAGCCCCTGCTGTAGATCAACATTAACTAAGAGAGATTGCTCTACAGATTGATCTTCAACAGTTGCACTCTCATCCAAGGAAAACAACACTCTCTAGGTAAAAAAAAAATCAATTCTTAATGAAAAATTTGAGGTTTTCTTACATAAATCATCGAAACAGACAAGTAGGAAAATTCTGGCTAACACACATTGTCCTTGGTTTGTTGATTTATAATTAAATGGAAAATATCTGTTTTATTGAAAGCATGTTATTGTACACTATGCACAGTTCTCCCTATCTAATCATATTCTTTGGCCTTCATAAGTTAATATGTACTGTGTATGGTGTGTTTAAAAGCAAATAAAGTGTTTTGAATGAGTTCTATAAAATGACAATGATAACGGACCTGATTCAGACTTAATAACGACGGACAATTTACGCAGTTTGGCTGTGGGAATGCACTATACAAGTGCGCGGCAGATGTTACTTATCGTCACTCCGATTGTACATAACTTGTACGTAACTGTACGATTGGGCATGACAGCCATATGCAAGTCTGGATCAGGCCCAACATTTGTAACTGTGAAAGTTCTGTATCATGTGAGCATTTCTCCATTTCTCTGCCCTCCTCTTCTGGTGAATACCAGTTGCCCACTATGGAATCATCTCTAGAACCATTTTGCATATCATATAGACACATTCCCTTGACCTATATATATATATATATATATATATATATATATATATGTACAGTGTGATTTTATATCTGCAGCTGTGAGGATGGTAATAGGCGGTCCGAGTCACTCGGAGCCATGTTGGGTACCCGAGGACAGAGAATGCGGGGGTAAAACACTGGACACAAGATGGTGGCTCCAGACGGAAACTCCGACCACCACAGCACGGCCAGCCCTGTCACTAGACGGTTGTCATAGCGACCGAGACCATATTGGTCAATCACGTCATTGCGTTACTCCTTATGGTTAATGCTTGGGGGCGTGGCTTAAAATGAGTCCGTAATGTACACAAGTACCCATTTTCTATAAACGTGTATGCATATGTAGGAGACAATATAGCCATCATCAAGGCATTTTACCATTATGAGAGACTCTAGTCACTTATGTGTTGCTGCTTTGGCTTTAAGCTGCTTTCCTGTTTCAGAAACTGCAGGAAGTTCAGCAAGGACGGTGCCTGAAGAATAAAAGGAAGTTAAAGTGCTATAGAACTGTATTGTGGAAGGATTATAAAATCCTATAATGGGGGCCAGAGGTGTAGCATGGATTAATGGCACCTGGAGCAGGTGAATGCTATGGCGTCCCCCCCAAACCCATTCCCCTGTAGTGTAGTGTGTCTGGGAGCGGGGCGTTCCCTGACAGTTGCTGGCTAAAAGGAAGTATTGTTTTTACTTAATGAATATAGATTGTTGAGTTCTCTTCTTCATGCCTCACGTTGATTCTTACTGCACTGGTAGTCTGTAGGAGAAAATGAAGATAGCTGCCATTACACATCACCTCCACCCTCTATTACATATTTCCCTTCCTCCATTACACACATAGCTTTCTTTCTCTCCCCCTAATAACATATCTGCCTCCTTGTGCCCCATCTCTAATACACTTCCTCCTCCCTGTACCCCTCCATAAACACGGTCCCTCCCTGTCCCCTTTAATTTACACATATCCTTCCCTGTCTCTTTTACATGACCCATCCCTCTCCTTACCCCCACCTTCTCCCCCTTCATTACACATCCTACTTCCTGCCCCCTTACATTACACATCTATGGACATGGCACACTATATAAAGCACATGTGGGGTATATTATGGGTCTGAGAATAACACATACTACAATATGTGGTTTATATTAGGGTTTGGGAATGGCAAATTATACACAGTATATACCAATCCCAGACCCCTCCACATATATTATTCCCAAATCCATTCAGAGTGTGTCATTGTTTCCAGGCAGTCATTTGATTTGTTTATTTGTATTAATATACTGCTTGGTCCCCCTTATTTTTAATAAGTAAGGTTCATTATGTTCATTATTTCATATGTTGACAATATTACCTAATATGTTGCATTAAGATGTGGCCTTTACTATATTCTCCAGCAACTCAAGTACTTTAAACTTGCCTTAGATATGTAAAACTCATACAAAGTTCCCAAAGTTCAGTGAGCCACATAAGTACAATGTTGGTTGTGTATGAATGATATATCACATTTTGAGGTGCATAACTATTTGCAATTACAGTTATGGCAAACATTAATCCTTTATTATGTAGCTTATATCCACTGTGTGCTATTTTGATACAACAGTTGTCATAGCCATAGCTATACTACCATCTGCTGTCCGCATTCTGTAATATCCATGTGAGTAAACTATTAGAGTAAAATAATTTTTTCATCCTTTCCACAATATATTTACCACATTCTCTATGTGGCACACAATATTTTTCATATTCACTTGGATTGGTCATTAAATATGTTCCCATTCGATCACATTTTCTTTACAGTGTTACACAATGCGATGGCATCATAAAAAATGTTTAATGCTAATGTATGCTTTTGATCATACCTCCCAACTGTCCCGATTTCCGCGGGACAGTTTCGGAGCACTGTCCCGCTGTCCCGCCCGTTGTCTTGTTTGTCCCGATAAGCAGAGATTTTTTTTTTTCATTTATTTGAGCTGCAATTAGCCAGATGTCCAGCAGGTGGCGCTGTGACGATCTGGTAGAGGAGGCTCCGCACGCAGGAAATCCCCTCTGCAGATCCAGCATGTCTCCCCTGCTACCACTACCCTGCTCTGGACTGGTGAGTGGCCTGGAGGCCCCTACCCTATGCTTTGCTTGTCCTATCTGCATGGGCTGTGGATAGCTGTGGAGGGATACAGATAGTAAAAGGACCAGGGAGACTAACAGCCATAACAAGGGGCAGGTGAAGGCTGGCACTGTCAATGGGGGGCAGATGGAGGCTGTCAATTGGGGGTAGACATCACATTTGAGGCTGGCACTGGCAATAGGGGGCAGATTGAGGCTGGCAATAGGGGGCAGACATGGAGGCAGGCACTTGCAATAAGGGACAGAAGGAAGCTAGTATTTGGGGACAGACATGGAGACAGGCATTTGCAATAGGGGACAGACATACAGGCAGGCAGTGGCAATAAGGGCAGATGGAGGCTGGCACTGGTATTTGGGGGCAGAGATGGAGGCAGGCATTGGCAATTGGGGGCAGATGGAGGCTGGCACTGGCAATAGGGGGCAGACATGGAGGCAGGCACTGGCAATAAGGGACAGAAGGAAGCTGGCATTTGTATTTGGGGACAGACATGGAGACAGGCATTTGCAATAGGGGACAGACATACAGGCAGGGATCACGGGGAGGCTAGCCCTACTGATAATTAACAGCCTTACGGCTGTGCTTCTCCCCGTTTCGGGGCCATACCTTACCCTACTCTATCTGACAAAGTGGCATGGAAAGAGCTGATGCGATTAAACAGGTCCCGGTGCACACGGGATACCTGTAACCCGACACGTGTTTTGTCTCCTTCTTCGGGGGTAAGAGCGTCTGCGGCTGTGAAGTCCTCATGAATATTTAAAGGAGAAGCATCCAATCAGATTCAAAAACAACAGGTGCTTCGTATGGCAGTCATGGAACAAAAAAATATCAAAATTGCAGCATATTAGTATCAACATTATAAACTTTACCAACTTTTATTGGACCCATAGAAGCTGCAGACTTTAATAAAAACAAGAGTGGACATAAACACACCTGATATTTCTTTTATTTATACTTAGCTTGTATTTATAATTAAATTAAATTTTTTCAAAATAAAGACACTTATCAATATATCACATGTTGGGGTAGATCCTGAACAACGTTTGCTTTACGTTTGTTCGCGTAGCGAATTTTCGCGTACGTAAATTCGCTACGCTACCCTTAACACACCCCCTGCACGGACGTATTTTGTGAAAATACGCTACCCAAACCCTACCTTAACTTTTCCAGACGTAACACAATACGTTCGCTAGCGGGCGTACAGACTACGCGAACGTACGCAGCTTAGCACGCCCATACTGTACACTTTAAATACCCCCCCCGCCTACTTCACGTAATTCGCACGTAATCTTCTCTAACGTAATTTTGGCACGCCCACACGTAATTACTTACGTTCGCAATACGTGATTTCGCCTTACGTTAGAAAATACGCTACGCGAATGTGCGTATTTTCTGCGGTGCGCATGCGCAGTACGCTCTAAACTGCGAATTTACGTGTATACCACACGTAAATTCGCCGAAAAACGTACAGCAGGATCTGCCCCATTATAACTGATGGATAGTCTGAAATAAAAAATGGTTTTAAAATAGAACCCTATCTGCTACTGAAAAGTGTATAATACAGACCTCATCCTCTGATGACTATTGTATAATACAGACCTCATGCTCTGATGACTATTGTATAATACAGACCTCATGCTCTGATGACTATTGTATAATACAGACATCATCCTCTGATGACTATTGTATAATACAAACCTCATCCTCTGATGACTATTGTATAATACAGACCTCATCCTCTGATGACTATTGTATAATACAGACCTCATCCTCTAATGATTATTGTATAATACAGACCTCATCCTATGATGACTATTGTATAATATAGACCTCATCCTCTTATGATTATTGTATAATACAGACCTCATCCTCTGATGACTATTGTATAATACAGACCCAGTGCTATCTTATCGTAACACTGGTGCAAGTTCCCGCACCGATACCTATCATTACGAAGTAGGGACAAACAAAAGTTGCTTTTTGGCTGTTTTGGCTTTTTGTGACTCACAACAATCACACAAATATCCACAAGAAAGAGGGGAGAGACGGGGAGTTCACTCCCATCTCTCTTGTGTGGAATGACAGACCCCCCAATATGTACGGAAAGCGTGCGTGCAGGGTCCACGATCCCCTTTTAATTCGGTCATTTGAACAATCGTATCTCATCTAATTTAACCACATAGGTGTGAAAACAAATACCTGCATCATGGTTAGATGTGGGAACGTTCTGTACAATCATAATCCAAAATAAAGTTCAGTCGCAGCAAAGTGACCTTTATTTATTTAAACAGATTTATAAAGATTATTGACTTTAATAACTGGCTTTGTGTTGGTTGAGCATTTAAAAGTAACAAAGTTTATCAGAGACATGCGGATATTTGATAAGCAATCACATACAAAGCATTTGGTAAATGTTACACATAAGCAGATACAAGATAATAGGCTTTTATTGAGAAATACAGCTGGCATTGCACAACCCAAGATACCACTTTTTGGCTTAAATCTTTTTTAGTTAAGGGGTGGAGCTAATTCCTGTTATCCTATAGGTACTCACAATGATCGCATTTCTACAGATCACAGACCCAGCAACTAAAAGACGACTGCGGTGAGTTTTCCACGAGTGTATTTCGATAGGGCCGTTCTCTCCCAACCAGTTCTGAACTGGCTGGGATATCGATTGCTTATGCCTCGATGAGGCATAGCAATCGATCCCCGGAGCATTGAACACGGTGCTCCGATAGGTAAGCGTAAAAATACTCCAACTTTTCCCCTAATTCTAACCCTAACCCTCCCTTCCCCTAATTCTAATCCTAAACCTCCCTTCCCCTAATTCTAATCCTAAAACTCCCTTCCCCTAATTCTAACTCTAACCCTCCCTTCCCTGCAGCCTGACTCTAACACTCCCTTCACCACAGTCTGACCCTAACCTTCCCTTCTCCCTAGCCTGACCCTAACCCTCCCTTCTCTATTGCCTAACCCTAGTAACACCTCCCCACATCCAGACCCTAACCTTTCCTTGTATGGCTCTAACCCACCCCAAGACTAAAACTCTGGAGCTAGCAGCAGGTCTGCGGCGAAAATGAATGGGTGAGTATGCCGATCGGGGAATCTCAACGGTTTTCCACATATTGCAATGAGACAACGCTGTTCCGGTAACTGATGTGTCCTCCAAGATTCCAACGGCGACAGGAACTACTTTCATCAACCTAACCCTTATCCATCCCCTTCCTGAAACCTAACCTTAACCCTTCCCTCTTTGCAACCTAACCCTAACCATCTTTTTCCTGCAGCCTATCCTTAACCCTCCCTCTTCACAGCCTAACCTTAACCACCCCCTCTCTGCAGCCTAACCCTACTAACCATCCCCTCTCTCCAGCCAAACCGTAACCATCCCTTAACCCTAATGTTAACTATCCCCACACTGCAGCCTCATCTTAGCCATTCCCATCAGGGAGCATATAATGACATTTGAAATGGGTACCTTGTCGAAATAGAACCATTCACAATTGTACTCGTAAACTATTCTTCATTAGAAAGCTATGGGCACTGATACAGCTGTGACTAAGCTGTCTTGTCGAAATAGGGACTGTCACGTACCGGAAACTACATGCCCTCACAATGGGGGAGGGGTGCTGTGTTGCTCTCATAATTGGGTGTGACTTAGTATACAATGTACACTATAGGCATACAAACGGACTACATACAGATTCAGACTTCCGAGCTCAGCCATGTTATGTTGGAAAACCTAGGATAAAGTATGGGTCTCAAAGTTGATCTGCGCAAGGGGAGTGGTAAACACTCAGATTCCTGAGTGGATCTTCGTATCCAGACACAAGAGCTCAGAAGTGGGTGGAGCCAGGCAGAACTGGGGCGGAACCTCTGCCTGATTAAAGCAGTCAGAGGCTTAAAACAGCGCTCGGTGCTGATTGCTACAGAGCTATACATACACTCATACATGGAGTGCCCAGTGCTGTTTTAAGCTATCAGCCTTTGACAGCTTACTTACAAGGCAGAGAGTGTGGCTGCCACAGCCCCCCCCCTCTCCCCTGGGCCCTGTAGCAGCCGCACCTATTGAACCCCTTGTAGTTACAGCCCTGCATTAGGGACTGGTCATTTTTACAAACTTGTTGTAATGTTAAAGTGTATAAATAAAGCTGGAAAATGTTTGATTTCATTGTGTTATGTGACAATAGGTAAGGGTTTTGGCAGTTTATGAAGATCTCTATAGACACAGATCAGATACTAATTACTGCTAAGGGGGAGTTTTCGCATGCATCCTGGTAAGTCTTATCACAGCGGGAGGGATGTCAACTCTATAGAAGGGGGTTAGGAAGCCAATTTCTCAGTAAGGGATGTCTTCAGCGTGGATCTGACCACAACATCCCTGACACTTGTCTGGAATCCCAACCCATTTAAAGAAGGGCGATATCACGGGCTGCCCTCTTTTCTGGGTTCCATAGCTGCAACCCCAGCACTTATAGTCAGGGTCGCCATCAGGGAAGACAGAAGCTGATAGGGGCCCGCCAATACTTACCTAACTCTGCATCTATTCATTAGCGGGCCAATGTGCAGAGAAAAACTTTGATGTGCACCAGACCGCTGTTAAACCAGGTTTGCGGTGCCCCGTCCCTTATATGACATCAATGATGATGTCACATGGGGGCAGGGCTCCGCGGATGTGTCCCGGATACCACAGTTTCTGATGGCAGTCCTGATAGTAGTTATGCCCCTGGTTAAGGTGAATGCATAGGTTCATCACATAAATGTGTAAACTGTAGCCAACAGGATAACAGGTAGGGCCAACGCCAGAAATTATGGGGACCGGGACCCAGGGGCGGAACCCCGCAGAGCTGCAGTTATGAATGACAGCGGGCCGATACGTGGGTAATTCTTTCCTGTGCATTGGCTCGCTGATGGGCAGCATTGTACAGCTCTCTAGCATCATAGATTGGCAGCAGGATACCGCCAATACCTGGAAAACTAAGGTGTGTACCGGGTGCCCCCCCACCTCTCTCTCCAGGCCTGGGACCAAAGTCCTGACAGTCCTCCCCTGGTGGCAGCCCAGTTAGCAGGAGAAAATAATTTCTTTAGATACAGTTGTTCATTTCTTCTGCTCTTCACAAAATAAAAATCTCAGCCAAAAAGATAAAAACGGGCCGTATTCAGAAATCCTTTTTTTTAAAGTACGCAATTATACGCACGCACGTAGCAAGGCAACACCCACAAACACCCACGACACTTCCCTCTCCCACCCGTGCAATCATAAACTTATACCTCCATAGACCACTCTGATCTTTAAGTGTATACTTATGTGCAGGGCCGGCGGAACCCGGTAAGTGGGGTAAGCGCGGAAGGGGGGCGCCAAGCCAGAGGCGCTCCCCTCCACCTGCTATTCCCCGCTGCCATAGGTGTCGGATGCGACACTATGGAGACAGACAGGCAGCTCATACAGGAGGAGGTTCCTGTATGAGCTGTTGCGGCAGTTACATAGATCAGTAATGTCAGCTGCTCTGGTGTAACTGCCTCAGGCGCTGATACAGGATTTCCTGTATGAGCTGCCTGCCAGAGGAGGAGAGCGTCGCGGAGGAAGACTCAGGTAAGTGGAGATACAAGGTGGGGATACTGGGGGGGGGAGGGGGGGAGTTATCAAATCAAAGGAGAAGTGCGCAAATGTATTTTTTGCAGGGGGGCGCCTGACATACTAGCACCGGTCCTTCTTACGTGCGTATATGTCTTCCGTGCGTGTGATTCAGTATAGCCGCGCCCTCATACGTTCATTTAAATGCCTCCCCCCCACCCACTTTCATGTAAATTTTCAAGTACGTATTTCTACGCCGCCCATCCGCACGTATGTCCCCAAGTGCGATTCACATGTCCGTGCCTAAAGCACTTATGTGCCACCAGCCCCCCCTCCCCCAGTATATTCTATGTAACTTACGCAATTAAAGTTACTACACATGCGCAGGTAAAACATACTTAAAAATACGCACGCAACTCCACATGAAAACGGATCTGTGAATACAGCACAATGGGCCTGATCCAGAACAACGCTGCAGAGCGAATTTACGTGTGGCGGAGACGTAAATTCGCGTATTTGTAAGTACTGCGCATGCGCACCATAGAAAATACGCTAATTAGCGTAACGTAAAA
>WWET01000163.1:705226-720614 GCA_011038615.1 Limnodynastes dumerilii | reverse complement strand
CCCTCAAGCGTTCATTTAAATGCCCCCCCCACCCACTTTCATGTAAATTTTCAAGTACGTATTTCTATGCCGCCCATCCGTACGTATGTCCCCAAGTGCGATTCACATGTCCGCGCCTAACTTATGTGCGTATATTCTACGTAACTTACGTAAATAAAGTTACTACACATGCACAGGTAAAACATACCTAAAAATACGCACGCAACTCCACGTGATAACGGATCTGTGAATACAGCCCAATATGTCTAAACTAAAAAATTGTAAAAAAAAAATTTAAGTTGTAAGTTAAAATGTTTTCCTATTGTAATCCCTCCCAATACCACCATTCATGTGACATCAATGGTGACTTCACTGACAGTATTTTAATCCCTGCTTTTCACCAAGTACAGCATTACTGGATAACCAGCATTAATGGTGTGAGGAAAACGTAATCCTGTGGACTATGACCAGACCAGACAACATGACCACAGCACCTTCCATAATCATATACACAGTGATTTATATCATTCATTTCATTTGCTGTCATTTATCTGTTATCATAATACAGAAATAAAATGTCCAACAAAAAAAAAAATGGTATAATAGGACAGGATGGAAAGCGCACAATGTATAGTTTAGGTGGGAGGGGGGTCTATGTAAATTATACAGTAAGGGTCTGATCCAGACCCCCGTTGCCCGGCGTTAATACGTACGCATAAGATCGTCTAAAAAGAAATTTGCGCATGCACCGGGCAACATCTGGATCGGGCATCCGTAGTTACAGCTTAGTAACGCTGGAGGGAGCGTTACCCAGCGTTACTACACGGAATTTATGGCAGGTAGGCGGGGGGAGGGAGGGTAATGAGGCTGGGAGGGCGGCGTTAACGTATCAACGCCACTGTACCATTTAGGGTAGCCTTCAGCCAGCGTAAGCGACTGTTTATATGCTGGAGCAAGGGGAAGTGTCGGGGGAGGGAAGCGATGGCACGCTGAGCGGTAAACTGCTCAGCGTACCATCGTAGGTTTGGATACGCCCCTAAGGGTGTGTTTATGCCCTTGTGCCCTATGCAGATTTCTGATCCATCCGTATTTTATGTGTGGATGGCATGAAAATCTTAAGGTAGAGTTCTGCTATTGTTAGCATGTAAATGCGAGGAAAAAGGCCTATTGCCCACACAGGACTTGAAGTCTGACTGGCAGGGTTTAAAGAAAAGACCATTTCGGATTGGCTGACAGTGTATGATATTAGTTTGGCTGCAATGAGAGCTCATTGGCTTCCGTCGGCAGCCAAGCTTGGTCCATGGGGATTGTCATCTTGGGAGTAGTCACATGGTGCATCTTGACCAATCAGATACTGCATCTCCTAATCATCTGACCCGAGTAACCAATCCCAAACATGGGTGGTCTATTTAAAGAAGCACAACTAGTATTCACAGTATTTTGTCTGGTGCCTGAGCTTTCCTTGTGAGACTCCAGCGATTGCATTCCAGCCGGTCTTCCAGTCTGTGTGTAGCAGCCATTGCAATCCAGCCTGCAGAGCCATTACTGAATCATCCAGCCTGCAGATCTCCCAGCTAACAAGTCCCCAGCTGTACTAGATTGCTTCCAGTGTTTTCCTTGCATTTAGTCTACTTCCATTGACACTCCTTGGACAGCGATTCCGTCCTGCTCACCTTATCCTTGTCCTGCATCCATCTCCCTCTGTTCATTAGCTAATGAGTGAGTACTGTATCGAGGCTCGCTAGCTTTCTATATTGCTCCACCAGTATCGTAAGTCCCAAGGAACCTAAACCAGATACTCAAATTCATAGTCCACTTACAGGGTACATTAGTAGTTATAGGTTGTGTTCGCTGACAAAAAGCTTATGATGAATCAAAAACAAAAATATATAAGTGAAAAATTGGGGGGTACATTTCAGCCGTATCCAGACTTTTTTGATTTCTAAGTTCCTCAAACCCCAAAACATACAGGAAGACCCACTGGCAGTGAGCTGCAATTACTATATATCTGTGAGTAACCACTCACACTCACACAAACAGCCTTTAACAGCCAAGGGATACTTTAAATTTGGCTGAGATGTTGCTCGACTGTCTCTGGTTACTGGTGATTTTGCCTGGGCTTCTGGGAGGCAATGTACAATAAAACTCTCCAATAAACTACTACTGGGGTTTTAGATGTTTTCCAGCAAATGGTGTCAGAACCTGTAATACAGACCTCCTAATAATAATATAAGCTTTTTCAGGCCTTCCAGTGTCCAGTGTCGCAATGTCTACAAGCTAATATTTGCTTTATGTTTTTTAATATTAATGTCGTATACATGCTACTGATATGTAACACTTCCTGTTTCATGCTCACTGCCTTGTTTATTACTAACTTTTAGGGTGAGCAAATATTTACTTTCTCTCTCTTTGTAATGTTTATCTACAGTATTCTTTTTGTTAAGTTTCACTCTTGAACCCTTTAAGTCGTAATTACAGAATGGTTTAATAGTACCCAATACTTAATGTGCAAAGCAATGTAACAAAGCAATAAGAAAGGCCAGTCAGATGCTTGGTTGTATAGGGAGAGGAATTAGTAACAGAAAGAGAGAAGCAGAAATGCTACTTTATAGGTCATTGGTACGACCTAATACCTACCAACTGTCCTGATTCCAGCGGGACAGTCCCGATTCAGATAAAGCTTTCTCTGCCACGATGCTGATTTTGCGACATGGTGGGGAAGCTAGATCGCACCCATTAGTAAATCATTAAAACTTTATTTACCATATAGCAGCGGCTGGCTTCCTGCAGAGATTAGACAAAGGAGCTGACATCACCCATACAATTCACAGGATGGGTCATACATGCTTTCTGTAAGACGCTGAATGGGTGACGTCAGCTCCATTTTCTAATCTCTGCAGGAAGCCAGCCGCCGCTATATGGTAAATAAAGTTTTAATAATTTACTAATGGGCTGTATGACCTGGAACACTGTGCTCATTTCTGGAGGCCATATCTACTGAAGGTTATATATACATCAGAAACTGTGCAAAGAGGAGCAACTAAAATGGTGTATGGCATCTGCCACACTACAAACTAAGAAAGGAACTATACACATATAGCCAGGAGCAGAGAAGGGATAGAGAGATTTGATTGTAGCTATCATATATATCAAAGGGTGTCACCAGGATCCATAGGGTTGAATTTTGCAAAGCAAATGGTGTATTAGAATAACAAGGAAAGTGGTAGGTTTAGAGGAAAAATTACTTCATTGAAAGGGTGATTGATAAGTGGAATAACCTCCCATCTGAAGTGGTAGAGGGTAACACAGTAGAACAGTTTAAACATGCTTGAGATAAATATAAGGAGATCCTAAATCTTAAACTAAAGTGAGGGTCAAATATGGTCTATGGTCAGTATGGTTTTTTTTTTAAAAAAACCCACAGGGCAGCCTGGATGGGCTTTTATGTGCCATCACTTTCTATGTTTCTATCTTTCTATACTTCAAAGAGAAGGAACGCCTATACTGTACGTTGACTTAGAGGAAACGCCCACTTACAAACTCAGCTCAGACCATGTGATATTGCGCTAACATCTGAAATGTGTTTCTATCGGTTTGCACTAATTCACACCGCTGCGATGGCTATCATTGAAAAGCAGGGACAGCCGAAAGCTGCTTTTCAGCTGTCTCTATTTAGAATGACAGCCGTTTCAGAATTTTTTTAAATGAATGGGTGAGTATGTGATCAGCATACTCACCCATTCATTTTCAGAAGCGCCGCCGCTGGGGACTTAGGGCAAGGCTGCGCAGGGGGGACGCTTAGGGTTAGGCTGCGGGAACAATGACTTAGGGTTAGGCTGCAGGGGGGACAACTTAGAGTTAGACTGCAGGGGGGGGCTTAGGGTTAGGCTAAGGGGGGCTTACCTTTCGGAGCACCGTTTGCGTCTGCCCTTTCGGAGCACCGTGTTCAGTGCTCCAGGGATCGACTGCTATGCCTCATCGAGGCATAAGCAATCGATATCCCAGCCAGTTCGGAACTGGCTGGGAGCGAATGGCCCTATCATAATAGGGCCGCTCGCAACGGGAACCCTCACTCAATTCACACATATGCGCAATTTGGGAAAATCATCTGCAATCCAACCAAAAGCCATAAAAGTTTAGCTATGTTTGTAAGACTGGATTCCTATATCACTAAAGGTGTTAAAATGTTCTCTATTTTCATGTCAAAGTTAAAAAATATTATACTATATTCTAGTATTTCACGTCATGCGTCTTGCGGCTCCTAATACCTATTGCCAGACTCCTCAGCTATAATTGTAAACCAGCATGAATCTCCCGCTACAAGACTGTAATCCACACCTCTCCAGGCTGCACAGCGTGTGAATGGCACTCCGTGTTTTTCATAGGTTTATTTTGCATTGTTAGGTGACAGCTGGTGAGAAATGAGCTCACAACTTCTATCATATGTCTCTTGTCAGCCTCCGGGGTACAGTACAGATAAAATTCCCTTGTCGCTTCCATTGCTGTTTCTAACTAGGGTTTTAGTCATTTATTTAACATTTGCATAAAGACTTTGTAATACAGGCAGCGCTTACGCAATCTACGTACAGAAACGGCATGTAGATAGCATAAATAAGCTACTACAGATGCGTAGTAGCTCAATTCTTAAAACAACGTACGTAAGACGAAGAAAATTAGTAAAAATACGGCGCTTTTAAAGAAGTCTTTGGGCCTGATCCAGACCTACGCATGAGAGCGGAGCGTATTACCGCTTCAGCCTAAAAACTTTCACTCCCATGACACTCCCCTTACCTTTACCTCCGTACGCCGGCTGAACCCTACCCTAACTTTTTCCGGCGTCAGTACGAATTTTCATAGCGACCCGCTGATCGTACCGGGGTAAGCACGGCCATACCGTACAACTTTTAATGGCTTCCCCCGCCTACATTCCCTAACTCCAGCGTCCGTACTAACTTCGTAATATAAACACGCCCCGTCGTCGGAAAATACGCTAAGAATACGTACGCCTGAATCGCCGCTACGAAAAAGATCTTTGGGCGATGCGGACCTGCATCAGCTGCGCTTCCAGGAAAAGTAGTCCCGGCTGTCCCCCTCCCTGATGGCGGCCGTGTCCACATAGATCTGCATTCAGGTGGGTGCAGATCCGTGCAGAGATTTTAAGGTAGGTTACTGGTCTATAACCCCACACGTGAGACGGGAGTGTCAGGGGAGTTCACTCCCTTCTCATGTACGGATTTACGGAACTCTGTGTATACGGAAAATGGTCTGGATCAGGTCCATCATCTATTTTAGACAAGTCCTTGTTAGAGAAGAACTATATGTAACTTTGGATAGTACCAGGACCAGATTAACAATGGGTTAAAAATAGGCCCCCACAGACTTCAGAACTCAGACGTAAATTCGCCCATTAGTATGTACTGCGCTTGCGCACGGCAGATGTTACACCACGTAACTCTGAATGTACCAGCCACGTATCAACGCAACTACAAATGAAGGGGCGTGACATCCATACGACACCAGTAATCACGCTTCGGAGGCGGGGTGAGGCATTTAAATCGTACAGTATGGGCGGTGCTTAGACACTTACGTACGTATGTGCAGCCTTTAGGTACGTCAGTAGTTACGCTTTGAAAAGTTAAGGCAGGGTTTGGCAAACGTAAAACGGCCAAAGTACGTACGAGGTAGTGGAGTGCATAGAAAATACGCTAGCGTAAATATGCTATGCAATGAAACGTAACAAGTGCTTAGGTCTGGATCTACCCTGTATAGTGTGGGCACTTGATCAATTTCAGCCCCAGGCCCACATGGCCCTCAGTCCAGCCCTGGATAGTACTTAGTACAATGAATACGTTAGATACCGCTTCTCTCTACTTTTCGGCCATTCAACAGCAGACAATTGAACATGAAACTACGTTGTTGTTATTTGATTAACTCATGCAGCAGAATCCCAGGAAATGATCTGATGGCTCTAGAAGCAGCTCGGGGAGTTATTATAATGATTTGCCTGGGAAGGAAAAGCTGCCTTTGTACAAACAAGGAAAGGAATGAATGGGACACGGTCAATATTGACCTTCTCTTTATATACAGAACAGGAGAGTAAATATCAATCCGCCCATTTTATGTCACATCTTATTTCATTCATTCAAAGGTGAAAGTTCTGTCGTTATCAAAACATTTCTAGAGCAATCCCAAGACAATGTATACTTTCTATATGTATTTTCCCAAGTGTGCCATTGGCCCAGATCCAGAACAACGCTTCGGAGCGAATTTACGCGGAGACGTAAAATCGCCTTTTGGTAAGTACTGCGCATGCGCACCATAGAAAATACGCTCAGTACCGTAGCGTAATTGTAAACGTATGGGCCATTCACGTATGTGTCACGTAAATACTTACGTGTGGGCGTGACAATTTTACGTGAGTCCAAAATACGTCTGAAATACGTTAAGTAGGCGGGGGTTTGTATTTAAAGTGTACAGTATGGGCGTGCTTAGCTGTGTAAATTCGTGTTGCCCATACGTACGCGTGCGGATCACTGCGGTTACGTTGGCAAAAGTTAAGGTAGGGTTTGGAAAGCGTATCTTGAAAAAATACGTACGTTCAAGGGGTGTGCCGAGGGGAGTGTATAGAAGGTACGCACATGAAAATACGCTATGCGAATAAACGTACGGCAAACGTAGTTCTGAATCTACCCCATTAACATTAACCTCTTAACATCCTACATTATATATCCTCTGTTGACCAGAACAACTTCATTAATCGCCATCGGTTCCTTCAATGAGGTATAACGTTCAACTACAGATATGGGTCCGGGTTTAACAGTTACGTAGTTTTCATCTTAAGTACGTTGTTTTAAGAATTGAGCTACTACACATGCGTAGTGGCTTATTTACGCTATTTAGACCGCGCTTACGCAATCTACGTACAGAAATGGAACGTAGATAGCATAAATAAGCTACAATGCATGTGTAGTAGCTCAATTCTTAAAACAACGTACGTAAGATGAAACCTACGTGACAGTGAATCCGGACCACGATCATTTATTTTACATTATTCTTTATAGGCCTGATCTATCATGTTTAATAGCATAATGTGGAATGATTAGTTCTTTATTTGCATTAGCCTTGACTACAGCCAGGGATGGGCTGATGAGCTGATGAGCTTCTTGGGGTCACACACTCCATGTAATGCGCTGACGCTCAATCCGTTCCTAGGGCTGCAAACTGAGAGGCAGGAAAAGAGCGATGCTCCCCTGCTGCTCTGATTGTGGATTACTCACAGCAGCAGCATTCTCTATCTGCCTCCCAGCCAGCAGCCAGGCAGTGCATGTGTGACACTGGCTGATTGGTGGATGACTGGAGCTGACAGCCAGTCACTGTGCTGAAGCATGCAGGAGACAACGCAGGAGGGGTGGGAGTTGAACATCAGTGGCCACTTTTTTTTCGTAAAAGTGGCCAGCCAGCCCCTGGCTACAGCAGACTTCTCCACCAACTGGCCACTTACCACTCAAGCAACCACCATCTACCTACCGCTTTATCATCTACCAGCCATTTACTGCTTCCTCCCTACTGGCAACTTACACCTTCACCAGCTATCAGCCACTTATCCTCACCATCATCCAGTGACCACCAGACACTTACCACTTCATGAACCACCTACAAGCAACTTACCGTTTCTCCAGACACTTTTAGACCACTATTCCAAATTGATGAACACTTCTTCCTGCCTGTTCCAAACTACCCCTATTGCATTACTCAGTGTTACTGGGCTTGATACTAGTAATGCCTACCCTCCAACATTTGTTAATATAAAATCGGTACACGTGTCCATGAAGGGGGTGTAACTTGTACATCTACGGGGCGTGTCTTTAATCTGCTCTTATTTGCATGTATGATAAGGTGTAAAATCTTATTTTATACCTGATAATAAAAGCTAAGAATTAACAGGAGAGTTGTCTTGTTCCTCTAGCAAAAGCTATAGGAGTCTGTCCCCGCCGCTCTGCTATAGTGATAAGATGCTGCCGGACTGGAAGGTGAGTATAGGGTGGGAGGGCATTGCCGGACCAGAACCCAGTACAGAGGCCTTTTTAGCCGGTACAGACCATCAAAAATTGGTTCTGTACTGGCTAAATAGGTACAAATACTGCAATGCATACTCAGGGTTACCGATTTTTCATATCTTCCCCCCAGGACATCCTAGAGGGAAGCCATAGTTGCATGTAAGGGCATGGACTTAATTACTTGATTTATGCAAATTGTGCCAGAAGCCCCGCCCCCTGCCTATCAATTCCCCCTTTTCTTAGTTTTACTAGAGATGGGGGCAGGGCTTGTCCCCTAGTAGCACTAGGAATACTAGTATTGCCAGGCAGGGGGGGGGGGGTTAGAGGATTGCCCGGGAGGGGGGGGGGGGGACGGGTCTTAAGGCTGTGGTTTGCATGAAACCTCAGCCTCAAGTCCACCATGAGAGATTTGCAGGCTCTCCCAGGATACCGGGAGAGCTGTCTGAATTTCGGAAGTCTCCCGGATATTCCGGGAGAGTTGGCAACCCTGCACTTACTTTATTGTTATCCAGTTTTTATTTGTTCTAGAAGTCATGTAAATAAGAGGCATATGATGAGACATAAAGTTCTCCTGCAAACAGTCCCGCCATCCGGCTGTTCCGTGGAAGAACACTTCCTGGCCATAGGCCACATTAATTCCCCCCCTTTCCCTTCTTCTTCAGTTTATATGTGACTGTCAGTGACAGACACTCTTGTGCCTTTTTGTTTTCCCTGCAGATCAAAATCAGTTGCAATTGTCAGACCGGCCCATACATGTTCTGCCCCAATGCCATAACATTTTCCCTTTGTTTCTGTGGCTTGCAGGTTAACCCCTGCCTTTTATGCACCTGTTTACATTTACCTATAAATTGATTGAGCAGCTTCCATTTTGTGTCTGTACTGTTTGTGGGCATGTTTGGGAGCAGCAGCTGAGAGTTGTTCCACAGCAGCCATTTTGGAGACTTTAAGGGGTGTCTCCTGAGGTAAGTTTGGACCTCAATTTATAAACATATATATGTGACCCAACATTGGGACTCTCATTGTTAGAGTTAAGACTACCATATGCAGAAAGGCCTTGACGGTGGCTGGTGGCTTATCATATATTTGTGTATATATATGTGTAACGGACATTTCTATGTTTTATTTTACAGATAGAGCAGTATAGTCTGTTACTGTTTAATGGCATTGTTGCTTGGGCTATTTTTCCCTTTGTTTCTGTGACTAGCAGATTACCCTCTGCCTTTCATGCACCTGTTTACATTTACCTATAAATTGATTGAGCAACTTCCATTCTGTGTTTTTTCCCAATGTCATAAGGTCAGATAATGAAATATACAACATATTCCGTGTTAAGAAAACACATTTACTGCGTTCAGTAAACACCAGTCTGTTTATATTTTATATTTAGTAACATATTTTAGCATCGACAGATGGATCATTACAACACGGCAGCTAGATTACATCTAAGTATTTATTCAATATGTTTCATTTTACTATAAGAACGTGGCCTGCACTTAGTAAAAACCCACGCAAATAATGGAAGGCTTAGACGCGATCCTGACGCAAACACAACTGCAATTCTGAGCCCGTACACAAGAACGACAGATTAGGTACAGACACAGAAAATCATAATGTGGCTACGTTCTAGATACGCTCCCGTTCCCAGCGATTCCAACACCATAGCAGGGTACTACACAGATTAGCAATATTACTTACAGAGAATTAATTGTTTTTGTAAATGTGTATTTCATTCTTTGGCCACTAGTGGCCGCCCTACAGCATCCTCTTTCCCAGATTACTCCCTCTTCTCTCTTCTTCATGGTCCTCGCTCCCACCCCAAACCACTGCAGAGGACAGTGACTAATCAGCCTGCTCTGTCTCAGCATGTGCTGAGCCTTTACCATCTCCCCAAATTGGGGAAGTAAACTGGAAAGTACTCAATAGAAATTTAAGGGGTAGAAGCAAGCGCTAAGGGAAACATAAAAAACTTAAAATAAACTAGAAAAACACACAGGTACATAGGTGAATGGATAAATATATAAATAAATAAACAAAACTAAATGTTCATTATATAAAAAATAAATTTATCCAGTCACCTATATGAACATTTAGTTTTGTGTATATATATTTTTTTTATCCAGTCACCTGTACGCCTATATGTTTTTCTACTTTATTTTAAGTTTTTTATGTTTCCCCTTAGTGTTTACCTCTTAAATTTCTATAGAGTCTTGTTTCTTGGAGCTGTTCTATCCGGGGGCGAAGTATCAGCAGAGGTTGAAGCGCATCAGAGTGATATTTTAACATATTTATAATAATCTGGAAAGTAACATAGGCCTGTATTCAGACTTAAGAGTGCTTTAAGAAAGCACAGAATAGCAAAAGTCTGCACTTATGAGGCCAATGCCCTTCCATGACACTCCCCTCGAAATTTAGCCGACTTCCACATCCCATAGCCCTACCTTAACGTCTCCGGGTGTATCGTAGTGCGGACCTAGCAAAAGTACATGCGCAAGTGACTAACCAGCCCACACTGTACAATTTAAATGCCCCGCCCCACCCCCATTACGTATTCTCCCACATACGGAGTATTGTCACGCCTTGTTGTACGTGTGAAAATCAACTCTGCACATAGTGAGATCCGATGCGTAGCATCTGCTGCAGCATGAGCAGATCACTAAAAACCGCCAACGTATGTTTGCAAACGTTATTAAGTCTAAATATGGTCCATAATTTTTAAAAATCCCTATGGAGTAACAAAAACATTTATATTTATACAAATTGACATTTATAATTATATTTAATAGAAAATGTTAATATATTACTATAAAGGGAATTTATGTTATGTCCTTTGTACTGTAGGTGATATATTTCTTCTCTTTGGTGGATGGAATTCTATAGTTCTGTAAATTCTATTCTGCACTGTAATTTTACAAAGCCGCGAGTCAATGTGATGAATCGGTGTCAATGTTCTGCTGCTGCTGGTTTAATCTTCAGAAACAATATGTATTTATCCTGGCAATATATTATGTTCAGCAGAGCAGGTGTTTTACACTGTATCAGAAATAAACAAAGACGCCACATTTCCTCTATATAGGATGTCATCCATTCCACTGCTCAAACACTGAGATATATCCCAGAAAACTAGAAATATAGAACGTTGGTGGAACAAATGGCTATGACTATGTAAACGACTCTCTCTTACCCACTAACTATCAGACCAGTTGTAGGACATTGGAGGGACCCACACATGAGGGTTGCCTCATGGGCCCAGGTCCCGAGGTGGGCGTGCTCCAGCTCACTTAACGTATCTTGGCGTGATTTTGTGCTGGGCTCGTGCAGAAACAATCCGCACACAATTGCACCCTATTGAGATCAGTTTACAAGTTGAGCTGCGGAGACTTGCATTCTGAGGGGCGTATTGAGGAAGGAAAGCTGTGGAGGGAGAACAGCCAGTGTAGCTCTGGAACACTCCCCCCGACACTCCCCCTGTCTGCGGCGTAATTACCCACTGTTACGCCGGCTGAAGGCCACCTTAACTTTAGCCGACGTAACAGTAGGTAATTATGCCGGCCACAGAGTCGTAACTGGCCTAACCTGCCCTCCCTCCCTCATTTACTTACCTTCCCCGCCTTCCTTCCGTAACAGTTGCGTAGTTAACTACGCAACAGTTAGGGACACCCAATCCTAAGGATCGGGTTTCCCTAACTACGCCGGTCAACATCTGCCTGAGGCATGCGCAGATCGGCAGAAATGCCGATCTTACGTATACACTCGCCGTACCTACAGTCTGGATCAGGCCCATAGTCAATGTACAGTAAGGACGGGCCCAAGCAAGTGCACCCGATTCAGAGCCGGAAAAAAAGGACATTTTACATTAAAGTATTTGCACCGATTGTTACACGCTGCAGAGGTAAATAAGCAGCATGTGGAGTTTCCCTGTCTGGGTTCTATGTGTCTGGTTTCTCCCAGCTGCCGGATAATCATCTGGGGGTGTTCCTGATCACTGCAGCTAATTGGAGGAGTGGACTTTAAATAGCCTGTGCCCGGGAAGCCTGATTGTCGGCTATAGCGTCTGGTTTCCTGCGTTTGCCAGCTGTTCTGATTGCGTTCTCCTTGTACTCCTGCCTTGGATCGTGTTGTGTATCTTGTTTCTTTGTTTACTCCTGATGTTACCCTTGCCCTCTCTGTCTCCGTTGTCTTCCCTATAAAGATCGCACTTACTCAATCTAAGGACCTGATTCAGAGATTGAAAATAAGAACTTAAAGTTACACCTGGGCTAAACCATGTTGATTTCAGGGGAGTCAAATTTCATTTGTTGCTACAGTATTATAGTTAAAAGGTGATGTTTCCCAGCTCAAGTCTAATTAGCAGTTTAAAAGTGATGCTGATCAGGTATCTGTGTGCAATAAGTAAAAGCAAAGCATTCTCCCTGCATGCATAGAATGAAATTAACTTGACTCCCCCTGAAATCAACATGGTTTTGCCCAGGTCTAACTTTAAGTTCTTATTTTTAGCCTCTGAATCAGGCCCTAAATACCTAAATGGCAAATAGTTTGGGTAAATGACCTGCTACGCATGTGTATTAGGTCATTTTCTAAAGAGCCACACTTAAGAAGCTGCAGCCCATAGCAACCCATCAGATTACAAATTAGAAAATACACACAAAAATGTCAGCTAGAATCTGATTGGTTGCTTTGAGCAACAACTGCAGCTTAGTAAATCCAGCCTTAAGAGTGGAATAGACAAGATGGATGCAGAACAGACAGTAGTGGGCCTTATCAAGACTTAATATTGAAATCCGTACGTTTACCTCCATCGCGTACAGATTTTGTGATTTTGTATGGAGGAGAACAGGCCCCCCCCCATATAAATAGCTTTTCCCAGTCACTATGCCTAACTCATACACACGGTGAGTGGGCCTGCATCCCGTAGGGAGAAGGAACTCCATACAGAGCACAGCACCAGGCGGCCATGTTCCGTATGGCGTTTTTTATGTACTGCGCATGCACTGTACATAATTCCTGATGTATGGAAATAGCCTGGCGTTATTATGTCAGGATCCGGCTCAATCTGCTCTCGTAGGGAGAAGGAACTCCATACGGAGCACAGCACCAGGCGGCCATGTTCCGTATGGCGTTTTTTATGTACTGCGCATGCACTGTACATAATTCCTGATGTATGGAAATAGCCTGGCGTTATTATGTCAGGATCCGGCTCAATCTGCATGAGACTGGACCTAAATAGTAAACTATGTGTGCTTCTAATATTGTGTGTGTGTGTATGTGTGTTGTTGGGGGTGGCAGTGTTGTACATCAAGCAGTATTGTGAGTGTCTTTAAAGTGTGATGTCAGTGCTTGTGGCAGTGTTGCTTGTGTGCACACAGCCATATTTTGTAGCTGACAGTGCATTGTGGGTAATCCATAGCTTATATCAGCACAGACACCTCAGGTACACAGTCTAAACCGCAATCATTTAAGAACACAGGTAACCCAATTGTGTTTGACCTTGCAACTCCTAGTAGGCACAAAGAGAATTAGTTGGATTCCAGAGTATTATAGTTATGCACCTGCATGATCATGTGAGATCTACCATAGATAATGAACCTTAATGGAATCTCTACAGGCATGACAAGCACAGGACAAGCATTGTTTAGGTCACAAAAAAGCACATAGAGGCATTGAGAACACTCGCACACTATCTGCCCCTCCACCTGTGGGCAGTATTCTGCCCCTCTGCGGGACCATGTATGACAGCTCCGGAGAGGTAAATGACCACTCTGGGGACTTTTAGTGTTTGGGGGGGTTAGGGTCAGGCTGCAGGGAGGGGGATTCTTAGGGTTAGGCTATACAGAAGGGAGGGTTAGGGTCAGGCTGTGGGGAAATGAGAGTCAGGGTGGAAGAGGAGGGTTAAGGTCAGAATTAGGGAAAGGGTTGGGTGTTTTCCACTTACCTATTGGAGCACCGTGTTCGGTGCTCCGGGGATTGATTGCTATATCTCATTGAGGCATAAGCAATTGATATCCCAGTCAGTATCGAAATAGGGCCGTTCTTAGCGGGGACCCACGCTCCAACAAGGGGTATGATGTATACTTTGGGCACAACTTGCATTTGGCAAAGTACCCCAACTACACACCCACTCTCATATTGTCTTACATGTTTTTGCAATGGTTTTAAGAGACAAATATTTTTTTATTCTTATTTTTATTTTATCTTTAAGATAAGGAATACTTATAACATCATCCAGTACAGTATTTGCACTATTTAACTGAGGGACCATGGGGCTGATACAGATCTCTGTGCAACTTCCGTACGCACAGAGATCTGTAAGTCCACCTGAAAGAGGGGAGTGCATGCCCCTGTCACTCCCCTCTTTCATGCTGAGTTCTGGACACTTACGCGTTGCAGATCTATGCAGAGCCGCTGCTTTCCACCCCCGACTCTTCATTACTATGCTAATCCCTGCCTGTCTGGTGGAAATTAGGCATTCGGAGGTGAAGAAGTCCCGTATGGAAACATAGGAACAACATGTAACATCTAGCGCAATTTTACTTGTCAGGAGACTTACGCAAGAGACTTAAATAAGTCCCCTTAAGTAGAATTTAACTTAAACTCATATGTCTCATAATGTTGCAAAAAACAGACAAACAGGGAAGTGAGCAAAAGGAAGGGAGAAAGAATAAGGGTAAAGGGATGTCCCAATTGCCTTTATGTCACCATAATTAAGGACCGGATCCTCAACTAAGGACATGCGACTTACGCACACTGGAAGCATTCCATCCTGTTCCATTCATACTGCGCATGTGCAGTATCATGGTTACTTACGTACATGCGGTGCGCTAGACCTCTGTGTGTCGTTTATACGCACTACGTGCTGGACTTCCTATTTATATCATACAGTAAGGACAGGGTTTAGCTCTTATGTACAACTGTCTTATCCACACGTTTACACTTATATGTAGACAAGATAAGGTAGAGTACGTCCACACTGCGCTTCTTGTTCAGGGTCTGATCCATAGAGTCTAGAGTAATTGGATTGAAAGGAGTGTATCCCCCTTGTGGTACCCACGAGGGAGATATGAAACACCGGTGATAGAAACGTATTCAGGTATGTAAGGAACCAGAAACAGTTTCTGGTTAAATGTAAAATCTGAGATCAGATTCTAGCTTTCACTTTCCTATTATATACTATAGAATATCAGCTAGAATCTGATTGGCTGCTATGGGCAACATCTCCATTTTTTTTTTATTTCCCACAGTTTAATAAATCTAGCCCTTGGTGTCTTTTTGCTGAGTACCCTAATATTTTTACTAAATATGTCCTCTGCCATCAACACACATGTGACCACACAACCAATCACAAGCCAAGCAGCGCC
>WWET01000163.1:677481-704659 GCA_011038615.1 Limnodynastes dumerilii | reverse complement strand
ATTGGCCAGGGTCTGAAATTTCAGACACTGGCCAATAACCTGTCATTTTTGCCGGGCATTTCCTGCTAGCAGGAAGTGATTTGCGACGTTCCAAAAGAGTTTTTTTTTACCAAGGCACCTGCGCAGCGGCCCCTGGCTGGCAGCGTTAAAAATACGCCAGCGAACGCTTTTAGCTCAATTGAATCGAGCCCTCAGTGGATTTTTACACTCTGCTCTGAGTTAAAATTACGCCATCTCAGACTGGCGTTCAAACGTCTATTCCAGCAATCTCCCCATATAACACCCTTTTTCTCCCTCTAATTGCTGTTATTAGGGGGAGAAAAAGGGATATAGAGAGAGAGAGAGACACAGACCGCCGGAATATATGTAAATACAGATGTCTTAAAAAAAAACAACCCAGAAATAAAATAATAGGTTTAAGTACTTACCGGACTGAAGACGCGTCTGCCCGCAGGTCCCGGTCCCGACATGGAGAGCCTGCTCATGCGCAGTGCTTCTCATGCTGGGGCTTCATTTTCATTTTATTTTTTTTACAAAGTCCCAGCAGAGAGCCACTGCGCATGTGCGGGCTTTCCAGACGCACGAAGAAAGCCCGCGATGACTGAAGACAGCTCAGATGTGATCGCGGGACAGCCAGCAGAGGGTGAGTATTATAGACTGAACTAAGTTCAGATGTCATCGCGGGACAGCCAGCAGAGGGTGAGTATTAGTAAATAGCCTGAACGTAGCTCAGAAGTTCGCAGAGAGCGAATTCGAGCTTGCCTGAGCTACGTTCAGGCATTCTTAGTAAATAGAGCCCATAGTGTCATATTAAACTTTGTAATCACACTTGGGCAGCATACTGGCTCCACTGGTTAGCACTTCTGCCTCATATTGGTGGGTTCGGGTTCAAGAGTTCAATTCCTGAACAAGGCCTTATAGGTGTGTGGAATTTGTATGTTCTCCCCTTGTCTGGGTATTGGTGCTCAGGCTTCCACCCACACTCCAAAAACACACTAATAGGTTAACTGGCTGCTGAGTAGAAATGAACATGATTCTGTGTGTGTGTGTGTATGTACTGTATGTGTGTTTATGCACTGTATGTATGTATGTACTGTATGTATGTATGTTTATGCACTGTATGTATGTACTGTATGTATGTATATATGTGTGTATATGCACTATATGTATGTATGTATGTGTGAAAGCACTGTATGTATGTACGTATGTATGTACTGTATGTATGCACTGTATGTATGTACTGTATGTATGTATGTATGTATGTACGTATGTATGTACTGTATGTATGTGTGAAAGCACTGTATGTATGTACTGTATGTATGCACTGTATGTATGTACTTTATGTATGTATGTTTATGCACTGTATGTATGTACTGTATGTATGTATATATGTGTGTATATGCACTATATGTATGTATGTATGTATGTATGTGTGAAAGCACTGTATGTATGTACGTATGTATGTACTGTATGTATGCACTGTATGTATGCACTGTATGTATGTACTGTATGTATGCACTGTATGTATGCACTGTATGTATGTACGTACGTACGTACGTACGTACATACGTACGTGTGTATGCACTGTATGTATGTATGTATGTACTGTATGTATGTACTGTATGTATGTATGTATGTATGTATGCATGTGGTGCGGGTTGCTGCTGCGAACAGCACTTTTTTGAAAGGGACGTTCTCTCCCAGCCAATTCCAATATGGCTGGAAAATCAATTGCTTTTGCCTTGCAGAGGCAAAAGCAATCGATCCCCGCAAGAAAGAAGACACTGGTTCAAATGGTAAGTATGTAATCTAACCCCAACCCTTACCTTAACCCTCTTTTCCCTGCAGCCTGTCCCAAGAGACTCACTTCCCCGCAGACTGTCCCTAAGACTTCCCTCCCCGTGGCCTGTCCCTAACCCTAACCCTTTCATTACCCTAACCCTCCCTTCCCTGCAGCCCAACCCTAAGACTCCCGTCCCCGCAGCCTATCCCAAGAGACTCTCTTCCCCGCAGACTGTCCCTAACCCTCCCCTTTCATTACCCTAACCCTCCTTTCCCCACTACCTAACCCTAAAACTCCCTGGGGGGGGTTACTCACCTCTTTTGTCGGAGCAGCGGGTCTGCGGTGGCGTTTCCGAAAAATGAATAGTTATGTATGCTGCTCGGGAACACACTTAGCAAAAAATGTTTTTTTAAATGGCAGCCTGTTCTAAATAGAGACACGAAAATGAGCTTTCGGCTGTCTCTACTTCTAAAAGACCCCATTTGTGGTGGTGACTCCCACCGGTATGGGTGAAAGTACGTACGTGCTGTATATATTTATATATGTATGTATCTATATACAGTATGTGTTTGTACCTTCACTATTGGCGCCCATATTTAATGCAAAATTATGGATACTAAGCAATACAACAAGCATTTGTTCTTCAAAGTAAGCACCAAGCTCCCGATCCACACCTCAGAGGTCTGGAAGTCAGCATGGAAAAGGGGAGTGAACTCCCTGTCACCCTCCTCTCTCATGTAGAGGTCTCAACACTTACGTCGTACTGTAAGTCCCCTAACATCATCATATCTGAATCAGGCCCCAAATTTACATGTAACTAATAGGTTAAATTAATTAAACTTGTGCATCATGACAAACAACTGCATATACTTCCTGGCTGACAGACTCATTAACAAATGTCGGTTATATATTTTTATATTTACTATAATTAAACACAACACCCAGGTGTAGAGTACAGCTTTATCAGAGGCGGAACTAGCGAGTTGTGGGCCCAGGTGCAAAGAATATGTTTTGGCCCTGATGATATCCCAGGTAACCCGGTGAGGAGCTTTGGCGGCGCGGTGAAGACAGCTGTGGGCCCTTGTATCAGCATGGGCCCCAGGGTCCATTGCACCTGTTGTTACCAATGGTTACCAAACAGTTATGGCTGTACAGGTATATATGTAAACAGCCAATCAGAAGCATGCAGATGCTGCTGGTGACAACAAACGTGACTCCTGCAAGGTGGGCTTTCCCCAGTCTGCGTATGCTCCCACGAAAATTACAGCACACGTTGGGGGTCACTATGTAAATAATATGGTATGGGCACACTAAACGCTCACAGCGTTATCCAGACTTCCAATCCGTCCCCATTTTAAGTGAGGGCAGATTGGAAGCCTTAAGGAAGTTGGAGAGGGGTGTGGTCTCCCATGTCATTGCACAGAATTCTAGTGCTATGGACCAAATGTCAAATTCCATGCAATAATTGGGGAATTCGGCTGTCTTTCTGGCAGTGTGCACGCACGCACCGGATGTTACGGTACTGAAAATCAGGCGTCTGGAGAGCCGTCCGCCAGGGCGTTGCATCCCCTCTGCCCGCCTAAACTCTGTAAAGTGGCTGGGGAAAGAGCACTGAAATTGGCAGCAGTGTTTTAAGCCTTACACACCGATCAGCGGTCTTATGGACGGCTGATCCGCACTAGAGTTATGGCTGCGCTAAATCATGTAAAGTCCGCACGAGAGAGGTGAGTGACAGGATCGTTTACTCCTCTCTTCCGTGCGGATAAAGCGCACATAGGTCTGGATCCAGTCCTATGTTTGAACTTTTGAACGCAGTATTAGTGTCATTCTGGATTCATCATCATCAATACACATTATGCACCGAGGGACCGATTCAATTTAATAGCAAAAATGGATATTTTAAAAAGCAAACGGTGTAAATAATTTAATTGTTTTTTTTTTTCTATGTGCACCTCTAAGAAGTGTTTCATGGGACGCATGAATGTGGGTGATAGGGCCGATTGCTCCCAGCTAGTATCAGTTACATAGCAATCAAACCCTGGAGCACCGAGCATGGTGAAAGGAAAGTAATTATGCTATCCCCAACTCTCTCCCTAACCTTAAGTATCCCCCCCATTCAGCCTAACACTAAGTCTCCCCCCTACAGCCTAACCCTAAGTCTCCCTTCTCCTTGCGGCCTAACCTCTAACGGCCGGATTCACGCCACCGGACGAAATGCATATACGTCCGGTGTTTACCGATATTTGATACTGCGCATGCGTAGTATCTTTTTTACGTAATCTACGTATCTTTTCTTTATGTAGATAGCGTATGTGCGGTCTTAAAGTCTAAGGGCCGTATTCAGACTTCCGTTTTTCACTAAAGTTCCGTGCATATTTTTAGGATTGGATCAATTGCGAATCAACTGCGCATTAGTAGTAACTTTTATACGGCGTCAACGTAGAGGATAAGATCGGAAATGCCTAAGGGACGGACTTGTGAATCGGGCGGGGAAAAATCCAACCCTAAGTGCGACGGAAATGATTTTTTGATGGGTGTAACCTGCTCCGACTTGCTCCGGCCGTGCGGCCCGATCGCCCGACGGATCTCTGAATACGGCCCTAAGAGAGGAAAGTTACTCCTGGGCTAAACCATGGTGATTGCAGGGGAGTCCCCCCCCTCACGGTGGCACTTCCAAAAAATGAATGGGTGAGTATGCTGATCATATCACATTCATTAAAAAAAAAAAGCCTGTCATTTGCAATAGGGACGGCCATAAAGTAACTTTCACCTGTCCCTACTTCCTAATGACAGCCATCGCAACGAGAATTATTGATAGGTTGCATCTACTTGGGTTCTTTAGGGGTTACATAGAGGCACATCTCGGTTTCTATATGCACAGTACAGAAACGCGTACATCTACACACCACAAAGGCATCGCTAAATGAGATCACGTATAGCCAGACGGATTTACTGTGTTAACCTAATTATTATAGTTTGAAAGTAATGCAAATAGTAAAGTCACTAGAAACTTTCTTTCTTAAGTGAACAGGTGAGTCTGAAACATCTGTTTCCTCTCAGCCAGATCAGCTCTCAGTGTGGACGAGCTGTACAACCCTTCAGCAGAGCTGGGAAGACACCAGTAATAACTTGTCAAACATTTGCTACTTACTTTCACAGAGCAAAACCAGTGAAGGGGTTTAGAGTCTCCAGAAGCCCATCTCTCCTCGCAGTGTTAGTGAGGAGGACCTTTCATACATCCACATCTGTCAGGGCTGTCTCCTCCTGAGTTGGGACAAGTGATTTCACACAGAAGCCAGTGAAGGAATTTGCATGTGTTACCTGCAGCAAGACAACTTCACTTTAGTTTCCTCCCTTGTCAGAAGAGTTATAGGAAGTACAGTACGAGAGGCAACGTGAGTGAGGAGAGACGGGACAGGCCAGCCCTGGGGAGGGACCTGTAGATTTAATCAGCCCAGCTGAGAATGATCAGGTGTGTATAATAACTAGACATAGGATTATATGCATTTGCATGTTTGCATATGCAAATGCATAAAAGGCTATTTTTATAGCGTTATTGCATATTTTAGTACTTTTTCATTGACAGTGCTTATTTCAGTAGTTAAATGTGTTAGGCGTGTTGTATTACGCGGGAATGGTGGCGGGCCGCAGCCAGTGACGTGCGCCCTGAACCCGATCTGCTGGTTACTTGGCGAAAGCGTTGGCGGGATGCGGCGCGCGTGGGGGGAAGGGAGTACGGCACTCGTTGCTTCACGCAATTCAATTGTTTGTCATTCAATTGCTCGCTGTGTTAACCTATGAAAATCTTATTTTTGTTGAAATAATGCCACCAGTAAAAAAAAAATACCCAGACTTTAATGGAATCTTGGATAAAAAATGACCCAGACAATTTACCACTGATGGCGCTGTGATTTTCTGCAAGGTTTGTGACAAGCGAATACCTTCATCAAAAAAATACCAGATCCATCAACATGTGAGTACTGCTTCCCATATAGCTGCAAAGTAATTGTATATTGTCACAAGAATTACAACTGATTAATATATATATATAGTGAAAATATATGTTAATTCTAATAATAAATAGTATTTTGATTGTGCATATTTCACCCTTTTTAGTGCATATTTGCATGCATATTTTGGCATTTAGATAGTGCATATAATCCGATGTCTAATAATAACACTTTGTCATGACATTGACTAAACAAAGTTATATTGAAAGAAACTCAAACTTACCGCCTCCTGTACAGAAAGGGGCGAGCCAAAGCAAATGCCCCCGATCCAAAAGCAGACGTGAAAAAAGGACAGTTTACGTCAGTGTTTCCCAACCCTGGTCCTCAGGGACCACTAACAGTGACTTCCAGGTCTCCTTGCTGGAGCACAGGTGTGTTCATTACTGACTGACACCTTTTAAAAGTTCCATAGGTGCTGCTCATTATGGAACGTGTTCACACCTAAGAAGCTTCTGCTTCTTTTAAAAAAACGTTTAAAAATCTCTGAATACGGCCCAGCATCACCAGCAGCTATAAAGGAGCCCTAAGGTGGTATGTAAAAAACAAATAAGTCAAATAAGAGAAATACAATAAGAACATTAGGAGGAAAATATGTGAAATGTGTGAGAAAGTCATGTAAAACAATACGGCGCAGGTTGATTCCAGTCATTAGGTGTCCACCTAATTCAAGTAAAGGAGCTATGTTGTGCACCAGGTTCCTGTTGTATAAGGTTTCAGTTTAAAGTACTGTAAAAAAAAAACAAAACCTGATTCTTTCTCCTGTGGCATCAGAGACGTGAAATATATACTGATCTGTGGGTTTCTTGTGAAAGCCTCGAGTACAATGATCAGTGCGTCTCTTCCTGTCTGACGATGTGGTAACATGGTCCTCTACAGAAATAAAAATGTCAAATGCATCATTGCATTGTGTTAGTTAGAAATGGAATTGATACTGAACATTGTGCAAAATTGTGCAAAATATACAGTTTTTATGGGTTTTTTTGTTATCAATTTTTTGTGGATAACAAGGGGAAAACAAGAGTATACCGCAGAATAATACATAAAAATCATCGATCACCAATAATACAGCAGAGTATACCATGGGGAGCCATTATGGGGTAACGTAAGAGGAGCATGGGGGGAGGGGTTACACGCTCATAGTCAATTGTGGGCTCCCGTTGCGAAGGGCCCTTTTTTTTGATAGGGCCGTTCTATCCCAGCCAGTTCCAAACAGGCTGGGCAAACAAATTGCTTATACCTTGAAGAGGCATAGCAATCGATCCCTGGAGCACCGAACATTGTGCCCCAAAAGGTAACTATTCTATCCTCAAACCCACTCCCTAACCCTAAGTCTCCCCCTTTAACCTAACCCTAAGTCTCCGCCCCTGAAGCCTAATCCTAAATCTCCGCCCCTGCAACTTGACCCTAAGGCCCTGATTCAGAGGCTGAAAATAAGAACTTAAAGTTACACCTGGGCTAAACCATGTTGATTTCAGGGGGAGTCAAGTTCATTTTATTCTATGCATGCAGGGAGAATGCTTTGCTTTTACTTATTGCACACAGATACCTGATCAGCTTCACTTTTAAACTGCTAATTAGACTTGAGCTGGGAAACATCACCTTTTAACTATAATACTGTTGCAACAAATTAAATTTGACTCCCCTGAAATCAACATGGATTAGCCCAGGTGTAACTTTAAGTTCTTATTTTCAATCTCTGAATCAGGTCCTAAGTCTCCCCCACGCTGTAGCCTAACCCTAAGTCTCCCTCACTGCTCATAGTCATGGCATTAAGATGAAAATTTTCCATAAAACTTTCCAGGAATAATTTTACATTAAAAACCACAAAAGATGATTTACCAATACTATCTAACATAACTTTTCAACCACTTAGGTGGCTTCAATCATGCCGGTCTGGTTGAAGTCTAAACAGGTGGAAGTGATGGACATTATTCTATAAATCTAGTATATCTACTGTAGACCTGGCGTTCTCATGGATACAACTATTACAGAGTTGGGGATAGATCTAGTTTATAAATTCTGTTTATTAGTTGAAAAATCTCCCACAGTAAGGGCTGAACTCTCGGACAATCTCAAAAAATATGAAACAAACTCCAACAGAATTCTTGCCACAAGAGGGCACAGAGTCTAACTACTGGCCTGGTATTCACCAGAGCCCCTGATTGTGTGGATGGACTTGGCTGCAGGCAAATAGCAGGTTGCATCCCCTAATGCAGGGGATCTCAACCCCGTCCTCAAGTACCACTAACGGTCCATGTTTTGTAGGTCTCCTTGGAAAACCTGTGGAGCCTTTAAAATGTAACTGTCAGTTATGAGGTCACCTCCTGCAAGGAGATTTAAAAAACTCGGACCATTAGTGGTACTTGAGGACAGGGCTGAGAACCTTGTAAAGATGGGAAATTCACAGAGGTGCAGAAGGTAAAAGCACTGGCATCAGAGACCACAGGGACACAGAGTGGAAGGAGGTGAACAATCACAGTACTAACCCCTGGAAGACAAAAGATAGAAAATACAGACACGACTGACCAGGGCACCAACAAAGGGGTAACAGAAAACCACTCGAAACAAGGAGAGGGAGAGCAGGGAGAGAAGACCTGCGCAGACCCAGGGCAAGAGACCGCGAAAGGTAAGTCAGACAAGGAGAGCACTGAAATACGGCAGAATGAACTGGAGAGCATGCAAACGAGGAGACCACGCTATAACGTCAATACACAGCAGCCGCCGGTCATTTAAAGAGCGCTCCTCCAATCAGCTGAGAACAGGTTCCTGACGCACTGGTGCCCAGATCACTAGGTAAAGACCAGAAGACTCAGTCCATGCTACAGGCAGCGCTGCAGAGCGATTACATTCCGCAGTAAGATATGTGCAATTAATTTGTTTCACAAGCTTTTCCAAATGATTTGTGCATCCAGAGATGTGCTGAGAGGCCAGATAAAGTTTTTATTGCTTTTATTTGCCCTCATCCCCCCCCCCAGGCTAAAGTATAATTGCCATTTTTTTTATAGAAAATTGGTACACCTGGGGGGTTGTGTCTGTGAAGGGGGCGTGGCTTTAATCTGCTGTCAGTTGCATGTATAATAAGGTGTAAAATTAGATTTTAGCATATGAGCTAAGAGCTCATAGGAGAGGGTCCCGTCACTATAGTATCACAGGAGAGGGTCCTGTCACTATAGTGTCACAGGAGAGGGTCTGTCACTATAGTGTCACAGGAGAGGGTCCTGTCACTATAGTGTCACAGGAGAGGGTCCTGTCACTATAGTATCACAGGAGAGGGTCCTGTCACTATAGTATCACAGGAGAGGGTCCCGTCACTATAGTATCACAGGAGAGGGTCCCGTCACTATAGTATCACAGGAGAGGGTCCCGTCACTATAGTATCACAGGAGAGGGTCCCGTCACTATAGTATCACAGGAGAGGGTCCCGTCACTATAGTATCACAGGAGAGGGTCCCGTCACTATAGTATCACAGGAGAGGGTCCCGTCACTATAGTATCACAGGAGAGGGTCCCGTCACTATAGTATCACAGGAGAGGGTCCCGTCACTATAGTATCACAGGAGAGGGTCCCGTCACTATAGTATCACAGGAGAGGGTCCCGTCACTATAGTATCACAGGAGAGGGTCCCGTCACTATAGTATCACAGGAGAGGGTCCCGTCACTATAGTATCACAGGAGAGGGTCCCGTCACTATAGTATCACAGGAGAGGGTCCCGTCACTATAGTATCACAGGAGAGGGTCCCGTCACTATAGTATCACAGGAGAGGGTCCCGTCACTATAGTATCACAGGAGAGGGTCCCGTCACTATAGTATCACAGGAGAGGGTCCCGTCACTATAGTATCACAGGAGAGGGTCCCGTCACTATAGTATCACAGGAGAGGGTCCCGTCACTATAGTATCACAGGAGAGGGTCCCGTCACTATAGTATCACAGGAGAGGGTCCCGTCACTATAGTATCACAGGAGAGGGTCCCGTCACTATAGTATCACAGGAGAGGGTCCCGTCACTATAGTATCACAGGAGAGGGTCCCGTCACTATAGTATCACAGGAGAGGGTCCCGTCACTATAGTATCACAGGAGAGGGTCCCGTCACTATAGTATCACAGGAGAGGGTCCCGTCACTATAGTATCACAGGAGAGGGTCCCGTCACTATAGTATCACAGGAGAGGGTCCCGTCACTATAGTATCACAGGAGAGGGTCCCGTCACTATAGTATCACAGGAGAGGGTCCCGTCACTATAGTATCACAGGAGAGGGTCCCGTCACTATAGTATCACAGGAGAGGGTCCCGTCACTATAGTATCACAGGAGAGGGTCCCGTCACTATAGTATCACAGGAGAGGGTCCCGTCACTATAGTATCACAGGAGAGGGTCCCGTCACTATAGTATCACAGGAGAGGGTCCCGTCACTATAGTATCACAGGAGAGGGTCCCGTCACTATAGTATCACAGGAGAGGGTCCCGTCACTATAGTATCACAGGAGAGGGTCCCGTCACTATAGTATCACAGGAGAGGGTCCCGTCACTATAGTATCACAGGAGAGGGTCCCGTCACTATAGTATCACAGGAGAGGGTCCCGTCACTATAGTATCACAGGAGAGGGTCCCGTCACTATAGTATCACAGGAGAGGGTCCCGTCACTATAGTATCACAGGAGAGGGTCCCGTCACTATAGTATCACAGGAGAGGGTCCCGTCACTATAGTATCACAGGAGAGGGTCCCGTCACTATAGTATCACAGGAGAGGGTCCCGTCACTATAGTATCACAGGAGAGGGTCCCGTCACTATAGTATCACAGGAGAGGGTCCCGTCACTATAGTATCACAGGAGAGGGTCCCGTCACTATAGTATCACAGGAGAGGGTCCCGTCACTATAGTATCACAGGAGAGGGTCCCGTCACTATAGTATCACAGGAGAGGGTCCCGTCACTATAGTATCACAGGAGAGGGTCCCGTCACTATAGTATCACAGGAGAGGGTCCCGTCACTATAGTATCACAGGAGAGGGTCCCGTCACTATAGTATCACAGGAGAGGGTCCCGTCACTATAGTATCACAGGAGAGGGTCCCGTCACTATAGTATCACAGGAGAGGGTCCCGTCACTATAGTATCACAGGAGAGGGTCCCGTCACTATAGTATCACAGGAGAGGGTCCCGTCACTATAGTATCACAGGAGAGGGTCCCGTCACTATAGTATCACAGGAGAGGGTCCCGTCACTATAGTATCACAGGAGAGGGTCCCGTCACTATAGTATCACAGGAGAGGGTCCCGTCACTATAGTATCACAGGAGAGGGTCCCGTCACTATAGTATCACAGGAGAGGGTCCCGTCACTATAGTATCACAGGAGAGGGTCCCGTCACTATAGTATCACAGGAGAGGGTCCCGTCACTATAGTATCACAGGAGAGGGTCCCGTCACTATAGTATCACAGGAGAGGGTCCCGTCACTATAGTATCACAGGAGAGGGTCCCGTCACTATAGTATCACAGGAGAGGGTCCCGTCACTATAGTATCACAGGAGAGGGTCCCGTCACTATAGTATCACAGGAGAGGGTCCCGTCACTATAGTATCACAGGAGAGGGTCCCGTCACTATAGTATCACAGGAGAGGGTCCCGTCACTATAGAGAGAGAGAGAAGAAAAGAAGACAGGGGAGAGAGAGAGAGAGAGAGAGAGAAGAAAAGAAGACAGGGCAGAGAGAGAAGAAAAGAAGAGACAGGGCAGAGAGAGAAAGAAGAAAAGAAGACAGAGCAGAGAGACAGAGAGAAGAAAAGAGAGCAGAGAAGAAAAGACAAAGAAGACAGAGCAGAGAAGAAAATAAGATCGAGCAGAGAGAGAAGAAAAGAGCAGACAGAAAAGAGCAGAGGAAAAGCAGATAGAGGAATAGGATGGGAGAGAAGAAAAGAAAACAGAGCAGACAGAACAGAGTGGATGAAGAGCAGTTGGACAGACAAGATGGGAGAGAAGACGGCAGACGTGAGGAGAACAGGCCAGAGTGGAAGGAAAGATAGGTAGAGTTGCAGGGACAGTTATGAGGATACCCTGCTGATATAATATTTTCAATGTTATAACCCTATCGCACAGAACTCAGGATCGGCATGCCGATGAAGGTAAGTGGGTGGTGGTGGGCAGATCAGCACAGATCAGAATGCGGCCGGATGAAGAACCATGCGGAGATCTTAAAGCAGGGTTTGGACACGTAAGTGACAGGCGGGTTCACTCCCCTCTCTCATGCGGACTTACTGACCTCTGCACGTACAGAATGCGTATGGAGGTCAGGATCAGCTCCTAAGATGGTAGAAGTTACTTAAACCAACGTCAACAACGGGTCAATGCAAGGCAGGAGTAAACAAATCTTCCATCACACTGGTAATAAATTAATCCTACGGATTGAGGTTATCTGCTGTTAGTAAGCAGTGTGCCGGGAAATTTACATTATCTTTATAGAATGTGAAAAGCGTTAGGGAGTGGACACGGAGGACACCGTGGTGACCGTGGCAAGACCACGTCATGCCTAAGCGTCGTTCCCTTAGACAATACTGGACATACAGGGCTCTCTCGGGAGCTCTGTAGAACTACATCGATTTCCATGTATAACGCCGCGGCATGCATCGTCAGGATGAATTCTCCGCAACGAAAATGATATTTTGGAGACACAGACACCCGACGGACCAATGGAACACCGGACACCACACCAGACAAGAGGTGAGTGTACAAGGGGAGTTTTAAAATTAGGCTGCAGGGAAGGGAGTCTTAGGGCCAGATTTACTATGGAGATGTTGCCCACAGCAACCAATCAGATTCTAGCTGACATTCTTTAGTATGGAACAAGAAAGTGAGAGCTAGAATCTGATTGGTTTCTATTGGCAACATCTCCACTTTTCCGACCCTGCAGCTTAGTAAATCTGGCCCTTAGGGTCCCCATGCAGGGTGATTAGCGGTATAAAAAAAAATCCTTGAAACCCTTAAAACGCTGAAGGGTAGACCCGAAAAATTCTTGGTCGCAGGTCTGCACTGACATTGTGGAGGGCTGCCTGCGCCTCCGGGAGAGAGATTTGCATAGCAACAGTAAACAAATCCCTCCAATCAGGTGTGTTAGGTGAGACTCTGGTTTTTCAGCACCTTTCACACCACCACTTTCTGGGGTCAGACACGGGAAACCTCTTCTCTTTACCAGTGTCTGAGTTCTGGGTCATTAGACCCCGGTACCTTTCACACTTCCACCAAAAACGGGTTTTTAGTGGTGATGTGAAAGGGGTATTAGGATCAGGCTGCGGGAAAGGGAGGGTTAGGGTTAGGGTAATGGAAGGGGAGGGTTAGAGTGATGATTAGGATAAGGGTTGTGGTTAGATTAATACTTACTGCTGCTGCTAATTTGTCCTTTGGACGTTCGATTGCTTCTCCTCGGTGGGGCAGAAACAATCGATTTCAGACCCAGTTCGGAACTGGCTGGTAGAAAATGTCTCCTTCGAAAAATGACCACTGACCACCTGGCTCATCCACCCCTAGAAACGACCCTGAAGCCACAGCTGGTAAAGGACAGCGCTAAGCTGTCAGCTGATGACGAGCAATGCCGCCAACGAGTAGTGCTGTCAGCAGTCCACATGAGTAGTGCCCCCCACACACACACACACTAAGACACCTGTCTGCCCCCTTGACTCTCTCTACTTCCAACCCTGCAATCGTGGCCTAACTGTAGCCGCTCAGCAATGATTTAAAAATTGCCGATTTCTCTTACAAAGGGCCGGATCAAGACTGCCATGGGATTCAATCTGTTTACTAGCTTTTATTTGTACTGCACAGTTGCATAGGCACATGACAGTTCCAACATAGGGGCGGGTTGAGCACTCAAGTTTTTGTTCTCTCTTAGCACAGTAGAGGCGTTCCCTGTCTCTGTGCATCCAACCAGATATCTGTAATGCCATGCGCTTGATTTAGAAAACTTAGCGTATGTTCTGGATGTAAGTTGTCAGTTTGGGTGAGTGGGAGAGGCTAAAATACGAGAGTAGAGCGGCCCAGCGCTTCAAATAACCGTAAACTATAGGGGCTGCTACCTGAGTAAACCTAATATATTAACATCTGAAATATTCTGAGAACTGCTACCTGCAATCTTGAAATATTATTTAATAAGTAAAATAACTGCATCAAATAACAACAAATAAAATGAAAATTAAGAGCAACATAAGTGAAATCATCACCCCTGACGCGTTTCGGTATTGGCTGTTGCTTGTTTTGAATCCCTCCAAATGTTTCGTCCAGGCATATGATCACATGAAAAACACAAGTCTGGATCCAAACCAAAGTTTTATAAGTATTGTTTATTTAATTATGAGCCAAGTAAGACATCTAGGATATAGGTAATGGCTAGTGATCGTTATCCTTGTCTCTCCAGGATGTGTACAGATAATGAGAAGCTAGACAGACAATTCCCTCTTTCCAAACCTCCACACCTCAATGAACAAACTGCCTGTGGACATTTAACTTAATAATTAGCACTAAACGTCTCTAAATTTATAGGGTGTTGATACTGTAGCACAAACAACACAGGCTGTTAGTTGGCTGCCGAGCTGCTATTTAATTACAGATAATACAGAGTCTATCATATCTCCTCATTAGCTCCCTGCAAGATACAACCATCATTACTCACACTTAAAGTATTTGCAGTACTGTCGCACTTCACATGCCTATAAGGAGGAGGCCGTGCCCGAGACTGGAGCAGAATGGGATTCTCCAATTGGAAACCAGGAAGCGTCAGACAGGAGTTAGTAGAAACCTGCATTTCTTGTTTGGCCATGGTTTATGCACAAAAATCTAATGCAGATATGACTGAGGGACAACTTTTATGCAGAGACTCAGGATAGTATGGTCTGTAGCTAGAGCAGAGGAGAGCGTGGACAGAGCAGAGGAGAGAGTGTGGACAGAGCAGAGGAGAGAGCGTGGTCAGAGCGAAGGAGAGAGCAGAGGAGAGAGCAGGGGGATAGTGGAGGAGAGGTCGTAGGAGAGAGCGTGGACAGAGTGAAGAAGAAAGTGGAGACAGAATGGAAGAGAGAGTGGAGGAGAGAGTGTGGACAGAGCAGAGGAGGGAGCTTGGGCAGAGCGGAGGAGAGAGCAGGGAGTGAGTGGAGGAGAGAGTGTGGACAGAGCAGAGGAGGGAGCTTGGCAGAGCGGAGGAGAGAGCAGGGAGAGAGTGGAGGAGAGGTCGTAGGAGTGAGCATGGACAGAGTGGAGAAGAAAGTGGAGACAGAATAGAAGAAAGAGTGGAGGAGAGAGAGGAGGGGATAGTGTGGATGGAGCGGAGGAGAGAATGTGGACAGAGCAGAGGAGAGAGCATGGTCAGAGCGAGGGAGAGAGCAGAGGAGAGAGCAGGGGGATAGTGGAGGAGAGGTCGTAGGAGAGAGCATGGACAGAGCAGAGGAGAGACTGTGGTAAGAGCAAAGGAGAGAGCAGAGGAGAGAGCAGGGGGATAGTGGCGGAGAGGTCGTAGGAGAGAGCGTGGACAGAGCAGAGGAGAGAGCGTGGTCAGAGCGAAGGAGAGAGCAGAGGAGAGAGCAGGGGGATAGTGGAGGAGAGGTTTTAGGAGAGAGCGTGGACAGAGTGGAGAAGAGAGTGGAGACAAAATGGAAGAGAGTGGAAGAGAGAGAGGAGGGGATAGCGTGGATGGAACGGAGGAGAGAATGTGGACAGAGCAGAGGAGAAAGTGTGGTCAGAGCGGAGGAGAGCAGGGGGTAGTGGAGGAGAGGTCGTAGGAGAGAGCGTGGACAGAGTGGAGAAGAGAGTGGAGACAGAATGGAAGAGAGTGGAGGAGAGAGAGGAGGGGATAGCGTGGATGGAGCGGAGGAGAGAATGTGGACAGAGCAGGACATGCCGTACTTGTGTGCCTTTGGATATCACGCAGCCTGCTCAGGATTTGTGCCCGCGTGTATGGCACAGTGCTGAATTGTGCACGCTCTGGATCAGCCCAACAGCAGCAAATATACTGGCAAAAAAACTGTGAAAAATAAACAAACAGTAAATGGTATGAATGAAGCAAATGGAATTACTGCCCTTCCTTACAGCTAAACCCACTGCTTATAACCAATCAGACCTTACATTCTCCTATGCTCTAACCAATCAGGACTTCTTTAAATAAAGCACTTATCAGGGGGATTTTATTGCCTGTGTGGTTTTGCCTTTTATATATTATGCTACTATTTCATCAGCATCGGTTGCCCACCTACAGAGGGAAGGGGGTGGGGGGGTTGATTCAAAACCCTTAAAGGGGAAAAGCAGCCACCATATACTACATGTAGTTATACATGAGATGTTCTGGTGGTCTCTATCCTCTGTAATGTATTATGCAACAACCGCTGTAATGTTTTTTACCTCTATGAATCAGACAGACATAAAGCCTCTTTTCTAAATGGCCTGGAACGGAGATATAAGAAGTATAATTAACAGGATGAGCAAAGTGGACACAAATTGTAGAAGCCGAGATCAAAGCAAGTGAGTGAGCAAAGCCTCCCAGATGCAAGTACTTCAACGGTTTATGTTACAGTGAGACAGCGCCACCTAGTGTTCCTTAGAGACAACAACAAAAATTCTTGGGTGCATATACACGTCAGATTCTAGAACTGTGGCCCCTCCAGTCAGAGATTGTGCCAATACATTAAACCCACAGAATAATAAATACTATAATGAAAACACTAATCATATTTCCCATTTGTGGAAATAGGCCTGATCCAGAACTACGCCTCGGAGCGAATTTACGCATGGCAGAGACGTAAAATCACTGTTTTGTACGCACTGCGCATGCGCACCATAGAAAATACGCACATTAACGTAGCGTAATTGTGAACGTATGGGCCATTCACGTATGTGTCACGTAAATACTTACGTGTGGGCGTGCCAACTTTACGTTTCAACAAAATACGTGTGAAATACGTGAAGTAGGCGGGGGGTGGTATTTAAAGTGTACAGTATGGGCGTGCTTAGCTGCGTAAATTCGTCTAGCCCATACGTACGTGTGCATACGCGGTTACGTTGGAAAAAGTTAAGGTAGGGTTTGGAAAGCGTATCTTAACAAAATACGTCCGTGCAAGGGGTGTGCCGAGGGGAGCGTAACGAATTTACGCGCACAAAAATACGTTACGCGAATAAACGTACGGCAAACGTAGTTCTGGATCTACCCCAGTATCTTTTTAATGTACAATACCAAAACTTGCGATTATTGATTATTAAACCTACAGACTGCTGCACTATATATTATTTTATATATATGTTACAGCTAAAGTGCAGAATCCGTTAATGTGCACATTACCTAGATAATCTGCAGAATAACTGATTTCTGCACTTTAGCTGTAACATATACACAGAAAAAACATAGAAAAAAAAACAAAAAACTTAAAAATAGACTTGCTGCCAGTTGAACACACAACATTGGTCCCCATTCTTTTATTCACATCTTACTGAAACGCGTTGGCCATACATGGGGTTACAATTGGAAGTCACTAAGTATTGTTGAGAGTATTCCTGGCACCCAGTAGTTGGCATGGAGCAGATTGGGTATCCTTTACATCTTGCTGCCGTATTTTACATCAACACACTACAAGAATTGGAAACAAAACAATGAATCCCCTCCGTTGGAACCTGACGGACCGAAAAAGTACATACTTCATCATACAAAAAACAGACGGACACACGAACTGAAAAAAGTTATTTATTTATCTTTTAAGTTTGAAAGACGTTTGCAAAAACAAACGTTTGTAGGTATATTCGTTGGATATTTGAATAGACAATTCTGCACTATAATTCAGAGGAGAGTATGTATTAATGATCTTTCTCAACCGTGCACCTGTGATTGAATCATTCCCTTATATACATTTGGGGGCCAGATTTACTAAGCTGCGGGTTTGGAAAATTGGAACCAATCAGATTCTAGCTCTCACTTTCATATTACATACTAGAGAATGTTAGCTAGAATCTGACTGGTTGCTATGGGCAACATCTCCACCTTTCCAAACCCGTAGCTTAGTAAATCTGGCCCTTGGTATTTAGCACGGATTCGTAGAGGCCTGCTGGGCAATGGTACTGCGTACGTGAGTTCAGCCAACCAATGCTGTGCTCCGTGCGGACCTGAGCCACCCCCACCCCCACCCCCATTCACAGGAGATATATGCTAGGCAGGTGGGCATTTAAACTACACAGTAAGGTTCTTAGCTAAGCCCTTAGGTACGATGCAGTTTACTTCCTTCCGATGTGCAACACTAAAGCCCCATACACACTACGGATTTTTAAACGATGGACGACATTACAGAACATTTTTATTGGCAATCAGGCTGCATACACACTACAAACGATTTTCCTTCGAGCCTCCAGTACTGAATGACTGATCGTTTATATTAAACTTTTTAAAAGATGCAATCAAATAATTTTGTGTACTTTGCAACGATCAGCCATGATCATCACAGCGTACACACTTGCACGATATTGATGATCATCACAGCGTACACACTTGCACGATATTGTTCAAAACACTCCTTTCACGGGTGTTTTGAACGATAATCGTTTAAAAAAACTGTAGTGACTTTGGGGCTATTAGGTGGGATCCTGCTCTCGGATCTACAATAAATACATACATGTGTGGCTGTGGATCAGCAATTCCGTACGACGGAGGCTGCCGTATGGAAAAAACACCCCCAACTCTGAAGCCGGTCCAGTAGCGCTATATTTGTGTCTATTTTCATGACGAATTTCTAAAGGGGGATTGGGTACACACACACACAGCTGCAATTCTATTAGGAGCGCTCATTTAAAGGGTTTATCTTGTCTTCCTTTAAGATAAAGTATCACATTGACCGAGTTATCTTCCGATGAGCTAGAACAACCTGAAATCAGGAACATTCTGATGGTGGTTCGGCGGACGATCCGCTAAAAGGTTCCATCCAATCCCAGAATCCTCAGCAGGTCTCTGTGCTCACCAAGAGTCCGTAGTTGTTTTGACCGTAAAACAAAAAGAAGGAAAGTAAAACGATTCAGTCAAAGTATATGATGTACTCCGGATAGATCTGATTGCTGTCGAATATCACATAAATGAGTGGACAGAAGGGTTTGTCCACACAGCTGTCGTATAAATTAACCAGGCTGCCGTCCTTGGATGGCGGTCGAATATATTTGCTATCTCCTGTAGTGTAATCCCCCACGAGGACCCGCGCCAAAAACATGGACTTCTTTCTGAGTTTGTGACAGCAGTCCGTGGTAATGCCGTGCAGCTTCAGCGTGGGCGCGTGCTTGCCGGTGTTCTTACAGTACTGGCTCGATAGGGAGGCCGTCTTCGCAAAGTAGGTCCCTGCGATAGGAACGGAAAATAAGCAACTATTAAATGGAGTGAGGGAAGAAACGCCAGTCCTCATATTAGATCAGATCCTGACCCTTCAACGAAAGCTGGGTACACACGAGAAGCGACGGCTCTGTCAATTTAACATTTGCAAGTCCAGATGAGGATGCGGATTCCCATGTGTACAATACACCAATTTACCAGCAGATCTGCCATCCTCTCCTGAACCATCTGCTGAAACAACTGTGACTCCAGACAGATATCTGCCTACAGAAGACTCTACGTTACTGCTACAATTCCCATTCATATCTCTGCACAGGGCCACCTTGTGGGCGAGCATATCATTGCAGCCATGGTTTATTTGAACAGTATGTAAAATGAGAGCAGTGTATACAGGGGCATCGTCATACAGGGTCAGGGCTTCAAACCATCACTGCTGTTTAATAAGATGTCAGACTGGGAGTTAAAACTGTCAGCGTGTACCCAGAATGACGCACTCCTAAGACCACTCCGCAGACCTAAGTACAGACTTTACAGTCTGTTTTCACGTGGAGCTGCGTGCGTATTTTTAGGTACGGTGTAACTGCGCATGCGTAGAAACTTTATTTACATAAGTTACGTTGAATATACGCACGGAAGTGCTTTAGGTGCGGACATGCGAATCACACTTGGGGACATACGAACGGATGGGCGGCGTAGGAATACGTACCTGAAAATTTACATAAAAGTGGGTGAGGGGAGGTGCATTTAAAATGCACACTTGAGGACGCGGCTGTACTGAACCGCACGTATGGTAGATATATACGCACGTAAGTACACACTTAAAGATCAGAGTGGTCTTTGGAGGTGTAAGTCTACGATTGCAGACAGCCGGGAGAGGGGAGTGTGGTGGGTGTCGCATTGCTACGTGAGTGCGTATAATTGCATACTTTACAAAAACGGATCTGTGAATATGGACCAAAATTTTACTAAAATAGAATTACATTTTTTGGGTAAATGCTAATTTTATTCAGGGTTCTGAAACAATATTGGTCGGCTGATGCAAAGTCAAATTTTACCTATAAACTGCAAAATAAAAAATGGCCTTCACCAAGGTAGGTTAGGTATAAAATAATCTCCTTATGTTCCAACATCTATATAGGCTGCATGAGGACAACTACACCCGGTCAAATGCCGGACTCCAAAAGATCAATTTGTGGGGCAAAACGTTCAGCCATTTTGGTGTAAGCTGCACCCCTTTCAAAGTTCATTATACCCAAGTTGGGACATTCATTCCTGGCTTTTTCACACAATGACACTGCGAATCCCCTGACAAGAATCCAAGGATAACATTGCGCTATAAGGGACGCAGTTACCGCTGCAGCAATTCCACTTTAGACACCGATACAGCCAACAATGTTAAGTGTTCTTTTTTCAAAAAGGGAGGGTTAGGCTGCGGAGAGAGGAGGGTTAAGGTTTAAGGTTTGGCTGCTGGAAAAGAATGGTTAAGGTTAGGGATGGATTAAGGTTAGTCTGCAGGATGGAGATAGTTAGGCGAGGGTTAAGGTTAGGCTGCAGGACAGAGATAGTTTGGGGAAGGTTAAGGTTAGGCTGCAGGACAGAGATGGTTAGAGGAGGGTTAAAGTTAGGCTGCAGGACAGAGATGGTTACAGTTAGCCTGCAGGACAGAAATAGTTTGGGGAAGGTTAAGGTTAGGCTGTAGGACGGAGATAGTTAGGCGAGGGTTAAGGTTAGGCTGCAGGACAGAGATGGTTAGGGGAGGGTTAAGGTTAGGCTGCAGAAAAGAGATGGTTAGGGGAGGGTTAAGTTGCAGGAAAAAGATGGTTAGGGGAGGGTTAAGTTGCAGGATGGAGATGGTTAGGGGAGTCTTAAGGTTTGACTGTAGTATGGAGATGGTTAGGTTAAGGTTAGGCTGCAGGACAGAGATAGTTAGTTGAGGGTTAAGGTCAGGTTGCGGGATGGAGATAGTTATTGGAGTGTTAAGGTTAGGCTGTGGCTCTTTGGAGTCATGGAAACGAGGCTGTGTCGCTGCTGAAAATTGATGGTGGTCGCCATTTCATTGCCGCAAAGTGATCTGTCCAAATGCAAATCATCGGAGCGGCAAACTGCACCTGTGTATTATAACTTATTGTAACCGGTTTTATCCACTCATAACGGATGCCAATAAAAGGCTCTATTCTCCTGGCTGGCTTCACTTTTATCATCTCTGCCCTTGCGAACCCGATGGCCATCATCAACAGAACAAAGCAAAAGCTGGTGCTCCTACCTTTCCCATACACTGAACCGTGTATCCCATTAATCCTCCAATCAAAATTATGAATGCATATCGCATTGACAAATTCATTACTTGTGCCGTGAAATAGCATCTCTTCCGTAATGTGGGGCGTTCCTTTCTTCTTTATCAGTTGCGCTTTCTTTCTACAAAAGACACAAGATCAGGTAAGGATTTTGATCTAATGCCGATAATAAATTCAGTCTCACGTTTGTGCAAAATCAACCAATCCCATTCTAATGATGATTATTTTTTGGAATCTACTAGATAAGGCCTACACAACTCGTGCTACTCCACGGGCTGGATTCACAACTAACATAGGTCCGCATTCACAGATACGTTGTTTTCGGTTTATGTACATTGTTTTAAGACAGCGCTTACGCAATCTACGTACAGAAATGGTACGTAGATAGCGAAAATAAGCTACGACACATATGTAGTAGCTCAATTCTTAAAACAACGTACGTAAGACGAAATCTATGTAACTGTGAATCCGGACCAAAGCAGTATACGTAAGTCAGCTCTTCATAGTGCATGCACAGCACCTATGCTTCCACAATGGAACGTACTTCCCGATGCTGCTTTCTGTGCACAAATCGTGGGCCGGGCCACTCGCGTCTGATCCTGTATTCTGCATGTGGAATATTTAAACGTAGGGTCCAGGTCACGTATGTGTAGGAGAGCAGGGGGAATGTCCTGTTCTCCTGCGTGCGGTACTGGGAATCGGAAATTCCATATATAAGCCTCCATTGCGGAGACGACATACGGAATTTCATATTAAATATGGATCGTGCCTCACGTGCTGAGCACTGTCCTACATCCCTTTATGTTTATCTTGCTCAACCTGGCTCCTAAATTTTGGGGCTGTCTCCTAGATGTCAAAGATATATGTGGAGCCCTGGTCAATATTACAAATGAATTTCACCTATTTGCTCACATCTGTTCTCAGAGTCCCGCACAAGGGAGGGAACATCTTTTACTTATTGTTTAACAGGTTTTATATAGCGCTTTACAGAGAATATTTCACATTCACATCAGTCCCTGCCCCACTGGAGCTACATACTAAGGTCCCTAACACCCACACACATACACACAAACAGACACACACACACACACACACACATACATACATACACACACACATACATACATACATACACACACACACACACACACACACACACATACATACAGACACACACACACACACACACATACATACATACATACATACATACATACATACATACACACACAGGGCCCGATCCAGACTTAAATTCACTTTACATACGCAAGTATACTGGAGTTACGCGCTACTAAGTATAATGCACTCCCCTCACATGCATGTAACTTAGCTGATTTGCAAGTTCAAAACCCTACCTTTACATTTACCTTGCGTATCTTTGGTCATATGTATTTGCCGTGCGCATGAGCAGTGCATTGGAGTGTGGGAGGAAACCAGAGCACCCGGAGGAAACCCACGCAGACACAGGGAGAACATACAAACTCCACACAGATAAGGGCTAGTCTGGGAATCGAGCTCATGACCTCAGTGCTGTGAGACACTAGTGCTACTCACTGAGCCACCGTGAAATACACACAGACATGTCCAATGGCCCACATTCCTCTTCACATGAGCCCTAAACACCTTCCTGGTTCATCCCCTCTATGCTATGACCATCAGGACACTGTGGAGCGGGCACACAATGGAATAACACAGCTCACCTGCAGTAAAACTCCCACAGGTCTAGGTTTTGTACCCTTAGGATGGTTGTGATGCGGTTCTTATCCATAGACTGTCCGAAGAGATTGGTGACTTCGTTATACTCATTACAGGACTTCACCAGAGGAATGAGCTGAGAAGCGGAAGGAGGGAAATGCACCAGCTGGTAACACGTCTATAAAGTGCACAGACCGTACATGAACAGGGTGATCTCTCCTACCTGATAGGGCTCGGCATCGTTCACATGCTCCCAGTGCGATGGTAATGGAATAGACCCATTGTCACAGATATAACTAAGACACAGAAACAGAAAATATAAGAATAAATGCTACACCCTGTGGGCTGGATCCAGACTAAAGTAAGTGCTTGAAATGAGTTACTCCTGGGCTAAACCATGCAGATTGCAGGGGGAGTCAAGAAAATTGTATTCTTTGCATGCAGGGATATATCTTTGAATTGCTTACTGCACACAGATACTGACCAGCGTTACTATCACACTGTTATTTAGACTTGGGATAGGAAACATCACCTCTCAACTCTAATACTGTTTGCAACAGATGAAATATGACTCCCCTGCAATCACCATGGTTTAGCCCAGGAGTGACTTTCCTCACTTAGCTCACTTAGGTTCGGATTCACAGTTACGTAGTTTGCGTCTTACGTAAGTTGTTTTAAGAATTGAGCTAATAAGCATGCCTATTTACGCTATCTACGTACCGTTTCTGTACATAGATGAGAAAGTGCAGTCTAAAGACCGTACAGAAATAGTACGTAGATAGCGTAAATAAGGTACTACGCATGCTTATTAGCTCAATTCTTAAAACAACGAACGTAAGATGCAAACTACGTAACTGTGAATCCAGCCCTTAATATCAATCTCCTTCTTAAGTCTGGATCCAGTGCTATACATAAAGGGCCGTATGCAGAAAACCGGACGTATAACATATAAGTCCGGTGTTTAGCGTTTTTTCCTACAGCGCATGCGTAGTACATTTTTTACGTTACGTACGTATCTTTTCCTTACGCAGATTGCGTAAATGCGGTCTGAAAGACCGCATTTACGCAATCTACGTAAGGAAAAGATACGTAGATAACGTAAAAAATGTAACGCAATCTATGTAAGGAAAAGATACGTAGATAACGTAAAAAATGTACTACGCTACGCAATCTACGTAAGGAAAAAAAACGTAGATAACGTAAAAAATGTACTACACTACGCAATCTATGTAAGGAAAAGATACGTAGATAACGTAAAAACGTACTACGCTACGCAATCTATGTAAGGAAAAGATACGTAGATAACGTAAAAAATGTACTACGCTACGCAATCTATGTAAGGAAAAAAACCGTAGATAACGTAAAAATGAACTACGCATGTGCTAACGTAAAAACGTACTATGCATGCGCAGTAGGAAAAAACGCTAAACACCGGACGTATATGTTATAGATCCGGTAGTCTGCATACGGCCCAAAATGTGCAAATACATAAAAAAAATGTATGTAATGTGAAATCTGTTAAACAGATTGGAGTAATTTCTGATGGGATCATTTTAAATAGAGCAAAACACATCCGAGGCCGAGGTGCCCCCTATAATACCTTCTGTGACACCTGTAATGCTAGATTGAGCTTTTGGGTTTGTGGAAAACCAAGTGCACAATTAGTTGCCACACGTATGACCAGGCCTGGCCAACCTGTGGCTCTCCGGGTGTGTTGTGAAACTACGAGTCCCAGCATGCTTTGTTAGGTATCTATGTAGTGAGAGCATGCTGGGAGTCGTAGTTTCACAACACCTGGAGAGTCACAGGTTGGCCAGGCCTGCTCTTTGCTAATCCTCCAGTCTACCTAGATCATGAATCATTTAGTTTGCCTCTCCTGGTGCGGTTACCCTGTAACGTATCTTTGTGTTATCTTCCCCCTTGATATCATGTGTAATGTCAGCAATAAAGATAATAAATAGCACTGGTCCAACTACAGATCCCTGGGGAGCTCCATTGGTGACCTTTCCATGGTGATTAGAATGGAAACATGTCTCGTTACCTGAATGCAGAGATAGAAAAGGGGGCTCTCTTCACTGGTCGTTTCTTTCCTGTGCATAGATTAGTTTGGCTCATTTCTGTAAGAAGGAAGGAAGGAAGGAAGAAAGGAAGGCAGGAGCGAAGGAAGAAGGGAAGGAAGGAAGGAAGAAGGAAGAAGGGAAGGAAGAAGGGAAGGAAGGAAGGAAGGAAGAAGGGAAGGAAGGAAGGAAGAAGGGAAGGAAGAAGGGAAGGAAGGAAGGGAATGAAGGAAGGAAGGAAAGAAGGAAGGAAGGAAGAAGGGAAGGAAGGAAGACATAAAAAAGTTAACATCGTGATTCAAACACCAGCAATATATTATACAAAATGTACTTTTGTTTCCAAAAACGTGCATTTTTACAATCCGTTGCCATAAAGATGAACTGTTTAAATTCAATGATTGATTACACGATGGCATGTGACAAAGCTAAACTAAAGCTGGCCACCAGCACGGCTTATCAGCCCGATCATACAATTATCATGGATTGGGCCAATTATTGCTGTAGTGTGCAGTGCTGATGAGATTCTAAACCTCAGATAATCATTCTATGGTCCAATAATCTGACTGCTCAGAATTCCTAAATGATTATCAGTCCCTAGGGTCTGATATCGTGTATCGTGCGGGCAAGTCTGATTATCAGACCCTGTACCTCCACCTCCTAGTGGAGTTTCCCCCTCTGTCCGACTCCATAATTTTCGGCAAGTAGAGCAATAGTACAGTAATGAGAGCTCTGCACTCTGCAAGGGTTCCATTACTACATCTCTACTATATTTGCTGGTAATTATAGTGTCAGACATTTGGGGACACTCCTGCCATGAAATGAAGGTGTCACACATTGGCCCTCTGACCGTCAGTCAAGTAGCTAGCTGCATGGGTCTCCTGCCAAGATTGCTAGGAAGCCCATTCAGCCAATCAGTGCAGAGATAGACAGCAGGCCCGTGCAGCTAATCAGCAGCAAGGGCCTCCTGTCAATCTCAGCAGTCCCTCCCTGTTCAATGTGGATTATCGCTCCCAGCGGGAGAGGTGAATGGTGCCAATAGTGGGACCTTTCCCTAGTGGGAAAACCATCCCATTTATCGGGCACCTCCAGCTGGAAGCAATAATTGCTTTAGTGTATGGCCAGCCGCAGCAAATCACTTCATTTATATATCAAAAGAAGGAAAGTATGTAAACGACTGAAAGTAAACAAATGCTCTCAAAAAAATAATGTCTGGAAGAGCCAGATCAAACAACTGTAATCTACACACAGTACTTCACGTGGCGTCACTTCCCACAAACCGACAGACCGGTGATCTGCATCCAAAATGAACCAGAACTTGTTTGAATTATCAGGTGAGTTAACGTTCCACTTCGGGTGAAATGATATTTGGCGATTACCTTAATGTCAGTGATGGCACCAATGTGAATGATGATGAGATCATTGGAAATGATGAGGTCAACGGGCCGTGTTCAGAGATTTGTTTTTATACGTAATTATATGAACGCACGTAGCAAGGCCACACCCACCAACACCCCCCACACTCCCCTCTCCCGACAGTGCAATCGTAGACTTACACCTCCATAGACCACTCTGATCTTTAAGTGTGTACTTACGTGCGTCCCACCACCCACTTTCATGTAGCACTTCACAATGTTAAACATTCACAACAGTCCTTGCCTCATTGAAGCTTAGAGTCTAAATTCCTTAACACACACACACACACACACACAAACACACACACACAGACACAAACTAAAGCAGGGGACACACTGAGTTTTCTAATGATAATCCATCAACTTGTGAAGTGATGTTTCTAGCCGCAACCTGCATAACGATGACTACGCACTGCTGTCCATCTTCCTGCGGATTGTTTCAAAGCGGTTACAGTCCCCGGTTAGAATGTTTCATTTCCGAAATAGGGACATCCGAAAGTTCCTTTTCAAATACTCCCCACTTTAGAATTTTTTTTTTTTAAGATGGGCGAGTATACCGATAAGTAACGTAAAGTAAAGTAAGTAACTCGGGGAAGGAGGG
>WWET01000163.1:660383-676079 GCA_011038615.1 Limnodynastes dumerilii | reverse complement strand
AATTCCCATTCCACCCTGGAGGAGGCTGGCCATTGTGTTGTGGTGGTATGCTAACCCCGGGAATACCACACAATTTTCTGCATGTTTGGAGTCAGGATTTCCACGGTGTCAAATCTTTGCATGAGGTCTTTGCTGTAAGCACTGTACCATTGCTTTATCTCTTTGCCTCAAGGACAGCGTCTGGAGGGGCCAATTTCTGGCTTCCTGAGACATGGGTATTCGCAGTGTGCTGGAGCGATTGATGGGACATGAAGCCCCATCTTAGCCTCTGTACAGAACCTAGCGGCTTACCACAAACGGAAAGGCTGGCATTCCATTATTCTACAGTAGTTGACGACAATTATTTGTAAGAATCCTTTTCAATGTTCACTGGAATGATGTGTATTGAAACCGAATGCTAAATAAATGCTATTTTCAGCTTCATAGATGTGTTTGTTGGCTGGCCTGGATGACCTTATGATTCCCAAGTGTTGGCCAAACTTGTTCCCCAGAGAGGTTAATATATTCGTTATTCGTTATTTGAGATGTACATATTGCCTTTTTTTGTAATTAATATTTATTAATGTTTTTTGAAAGTTCTATATTGTATTTGTTGTCCATTTTTCCACAGTGCAGGCTATACTATTGTATGTATTTTTACATGTAAACAGACCATCCATATATTAGATATTTAAAACAGTTTTCCTTGCTTTGCAGAAGTCAAAGACTGTGAATGGGTTGGAGATCCTTGTGCACATCATCGGGATGCTGCCTAACCTTTGCGTTGATGGCTGATGAAGGGCTTCACACAGCATCATCACCTTTCTGCGGAGCAAGTGCGCTTTACCCATACCCTTAGCTCGGCTCGGATGGTTGTGGAAAACGCCTTTGGGCGCTTAAATGGAAGGTGGCAGCGTTTGTTAAAGCGCGCGGACATTGACACCCAACTTATGCCGCATGTGGTTGCTGCTTGCTGCATTTTGCATAACATTTGTGAAATGCAGAAAGAGCGATTTCTACCAGAATGGAACTTACTGGACTCTGAACTACCTGAGCCGCCTGATCCTGAGACAAGTGAGGGTGAGCATCACAGCTCCGGTGCGGAAAGCATCCGTACAACCCTGGCCACAAACCTTTATTTTTTTTTATTGATAAATATAAAAATGTTTTAAACAGAATCTGTTTATTAAAAGTTCAATTATTATTTGAACTGTAGCATATTAGAAATCATATGTTGTAGTTTTTTTTTAAGTAAAAAAAAGTGCTTTTTTATAACTTGTTTCACAACATATAAAAATATATATCCATATCAATCATATAACAATATGTACAAATACATAAAAAATAACAAAAACTAGAAGTAAAAAAAACACCATTTACCAGGGCCGTCTTAAAAGAATTCTAGGCCCTGGGCAAAGCAATGCACAGGGGCCCCTACCCACCCATTCCCATTTATGCCCCTTCTGTGCTACTTTCCAGGTCTACCATCAGCCCCCCCTCCTGTGCCCATAATTTTTTTGTGCCCCCTCTGTGTTATTGTCCAGGTCTGCCATCTGCCCTCTTTCCTGTGCCCATAATGTCTTTTTACCCCCTCTGTGTTATTGTCCAGGCCTGCCATCTGCCCTCCTTCTGTGTCCATAATTTCTTTGTGCCCCCTCTGTGTTATTGTAAAAACATGATGCTCTTACCTGTCCTGTGACTGTCCTGACTCCTTGGTCCTTTTGTTTCCCCCGCGGCAGCGCGCCTTCTGTACATTCAGCGCTGACGTGAAGATCATGTCAGCGTCAGGCTGTTAACAGGAACGCTGCCGCACAAACGCCTGTGAGGAGGAGGGGGAGGAGCAGCCCAGCGGTCTGGAATAGGTGTTTTCAGCCTCCTCTGCAGCACACGCTGAAATGGCTTTTTCTGAATGTAATTCTGCGTGGGCTGCAGCGGAGGCTGAAAAATACCTTTAGGGTTGGAGACAGTGACAGTTGGACTACTGGGCTTTGAAGGGCTCCTGATGTGTTGGGGCCATGGGTACTAACCCAAACTGCCCGGTGGAAGAGACGGCCCTGGGTATAATACAGCATACAGGGTATAAATCAGTAACAGGGGAAAAGAACGCTAAAAGTGTACAGTAGGATGGAAGAGGGGGAGGGAGATAGAGAAGGTAAAGAGGGAAGACATGGAGGTAGGTCTCTGCTTACAAGAGCTTACAGAATAAAGGGAGAGGGTAGAGGTCAGCATGACATTGCAGGGAGCCTGTCTCAGTATCTGCAGTCATCGCTCCCCCAAAGAGCAATAATAGCAGCTGTGGACCAGGCAATGTCAGTGTCTGCGGATGCACTTTGGTCGAATGGGTCTTGAGCAGTCTCTGTTACGAAGTTGGCGGTCACTGGCCAGCCCTATTCCGACAATGATACAGCTGCCAGCCGAACAGCGGCTGAATCATTGCCAATAACCTCGAAAAACAGAAAATTGCTATTGGGAACGGTTACGTATTTGGACCAGTTCCTAATGGCAACAGGCTGTGGCTTTTATAAGGTTAGGGCTTAAGGGGAAGGTTAGGGTTAGGCTGCAGAACATGGAGGGTCAGGGTTAGGCTGTAGGACATGGAGGGTCAAGCACAGGCTGCAGGGACATGGAGGGTCAGGGTTAGGCTGCAGGGACATGGAGGGGTTAGGCTGCAGGGACATGGAGGGTCAGGGTTAGGCTGCAGGGACATGGAGGGTCAGGGTTAGGCTGCGGGACATGGAGGGTTAGGGTTTGTTAGACACAGAAAGTTAGGCTGCAGGACAGGGAGGGTTAAGGTTAGGCTGGGGGAAAGTCAGGGTTAGGCTGTGAGAGGGTTAGGGTTAGGCTGCCGGACATGGAGGGCTAGGGTTAGGCTGCAGGGACATGGAGGGTTAGGGTTAGGCTGCAGGGACATGGAGGGTCAGGCACAGGCTGCAGGGACATGGAGGGTTAGGATTAGACTGCAGCGACATGGAGGGTTAGGCTGTGGGATATGGAGTGGTAGGGTTAAGAAAGGGTTAAGGTTAGGCTTAGGTAATAACACCTATTTGTTGCTACAAAAATCTTAGCAATGCCTGAAGTCTCTTCACTCTTCGTGACTCAGGGAGTTGAACCGCTGCTTTCTAAAATGGAAACTGCCGGCAATTGCCATACAATGCTTTGTCACAAAGCAGACCGTTAGAAACCCACTGGGAAAGTGGACATCATTGTTTCGATACAGTTGGGTAGCGGTCCTCTCCCCATTGTATACGCTGTGCAGTAACACCATATCTATACTGCTATCTAAACTATTATATTCATTGTATGCGTCACATGCTTATAAACCTCTGCTAGACAGCTTGTAAACCTATGTTTATTGCTACAACCAATAAAATTTACTTCTCAACAAGTCGCGTTCTCCAGTGGGTTTCTAGGGGTTATTTTCTCCCGACTAGCGAGTAAGTAGAAGAGGTATTTCTATTAACACTGCTATAAACCAGTAACAGACTATACTGTTCTATCTGTAAAATAATATGCAGAAATGTCCATTACACATATTTGCGCAAATATATGATAAGCCACCAGCCACCGTCCAGGCCTTTCTGCATATGGTGGTCCTAACTCTAACAATGAGAGTCCCAATGTTGGGTCATATGTATATATTTTTTTAAATTGAGAGTAAACTTACCTCTGCCTTTCATTCACCTGTTTGCATTTACCTATAAATTGAGCAACTTCCATTTTGTGTTTGTCAGGTGCTTCTATTACCCTTGCATGCCTGGTTGAAGGGCATCCAATGCCTCCGTTTCTACAACCCACAACTGTTGTTGCAGGGCATTAAATACCATCACACCACATCCTGTTTCACAAAACAGGGCACTGAGCACTTTTTACCATACAACCTGGTTGGTCCATTTGTATGATCCAGTATATATATAGCACTTGCCCTTATGCATCAATCCCTAATGTTCTATAGACTGAAAGTCTGTGAGCAGGACCCTCTTATCCACCCGGTCTGTTTGTTACTACCCAGTCTCGTTACAATGGACCAGATCCAGACCTACGTACGCTAGCCGCTGACGTAAAATCGCACATTAGTATTTACTGCGCATGGGCACGGCAAACGGTACCACACGTAACTCAGGGCAGCCGTAACACTCTCGTAACTACGTACAAAGGGGCGTTCCTAAAATACGCTAGCCGTATTTACATTCCAATGACGCTTTGGAGGCGGCGTTAGGCATTTAAATCGTACAGTATGGGCTGGGTTAGGCAGTTACATTTGTCAGGACGCTATGTACGTGCGCGGTTACGCTTGGAAAAGTTAAGGTAGAGTTTGGTAGACGTAAATCAGCAAAAGTGCGTCCGACCAATGGGAGTGCCCGGGGGAGTGCATAGTACTTACGATAGCATAAATACGCTATGCTAACAAACGTAACTAGGACGCAGGTCTGGATCTACCCCAATGATTGTAAAATTGTAAAGCGCTACTTAATGTGATGGCGCATAAAACAAACCATTGTACCAGCAAACCACACACGTTTCAGCTGTCACATTGGGAGATTTACAGCTATATATCTGTTTAGCAAAATATAATGTGAATAAATTCTGTTTACCATTTCTGTCATATTGAACTATTCTTCACCACCAATAGCGTGCCCTCATGCCATGCTCCATGTAATGCCAGGGGAGTACAGCCATTGTCGCCATCAGGGGTTGTATAGTTTTACGCCCATTCCAAGGCCGTACATCTTACTATAGAAGGAAAAGGAGTCTCCGAATAAAGGGGTCTGAAAGCAAACCAAACAAGAATATTACACAAGATTCTCCCCCATACACGCTAATATGTAATATAACACATAGCTATGACACCAACGCTTTACTGCTGCAAAGTTATCTTTATTCACTACCTCAGACTACTATACAATGGGCCAAATCCTGACCTAATAACGTCAGGTGACTTACGCAAGGCATGCGCACGATGAAGGGGGCGACCCTTATTCAAATAAAGGATCGGAGGAGGGGAAGGCCAGGTACGCATTGATAGATAATGGATAGGCAACTGATACACACTACAAAAGGGTAGAACCGCCAGGATTAGGAGTAACTTTTTCAAAGTACCTATAAAGGAAAAGCGGAGCTGTATCACATATTGGCAAAAACAGGATTCATCCAATCCAATTTCTAGAATACATGAAATAAAAGCTAACTAAGGACTAGATCCAGGCTTAAGAAGGAGCTTGTAATTCAGGACTAGGATTAGTTTGCCCCACTGCTGTGGTTTAATAAAATGGCTAAGTTATGTATCCAAAACTTTACCTTAACTTCTCCGTGCCTATCTCTGGTCATACGAAAATGTCTGCTTACATGCTCCACTCTCCCAGACTCCCTAATGATTGGGGCTACAGAGCTGATGATTATCAGGGGTTTTGTCATCTGCTTTTATGAAAATGTTATTGAAATTTTATGGAAATGTAGGGTTGTAAATCATTACAGAAATGACAGGTTATACTGTTACTAAAACAACTGTCACTCTCACACATAGAGCCTGATTCCATTATCTTCACACCCGTGTTATTTGCGTGCGACGCTAATCCCGCTAATTTTTATGCATATTTTTAATGCGCATCCCATAGAGGTGTGCACAAAAATCCACCATTTCTGCCTACTGTAATAGACGGAAAAATGCGCACAGCGAGCTTTCTCTCTCTTTCTCTGCAGCAAATTGTATTGGGCCTCATAGCCTCTGTATACCAGGCAGACTGTCAGTGGGTAATACCCGTCCATAGCCTCCGTATACCAGGCAGGCTGTTAGTGGGTGATGCCCGCTCATAGCCTCTGTATTCCAGGCAGGCTGTCAGTGGGTAATAACCGTCCATAGCCTCCGTATACCAGGCAGGCTGTTAGTGGGTGATGCCCGCTCATAGCCGCTGTATTCCAGGCAGGCTGTCAGTGGGTAATACCCGTCCATAGCCTCCGTATACCAGACAGGCTGTCAGTGGTTGATACCCCCTCATAGCCTCTGTATACCAGGCAGGCTGTCAGTGGGTGATACCCCTCATAGCCTCTGTATACCAGGCAGGCAGTCAGTGGGTGATGCCCCTCATAGCCTCTGTATACCAGGCAGGCTGTCAACGGGTAATGCCCCTCATAGCCTCTGTGTACCAGGCAGGCTGTCAGTGGGTGATACCCCCTCATAGCCTCTGTATACCAGGCAGGCTGTCAGTGGGTGATACCCCTCATAGCCTCTGTATACCAGGCAGGCTGTCAAATACATAGTACACATTCGTCAATAATTCTAACAATTCCCCCAGAACTGTCACCAAATACTGCCAATAATACATAGTACACATTCGTCAATAATTCTAACAATTCCCCCAGAACTGTCACCAAATACTGCCAATAATACATAGTACACATTCGTCAATAATTCTAACAATTCCCCCAGAACTGTCACCAAATACTGCCAATAATACATAGTACACATTCGTCAATAATTCTAACAATTCCCCCAGAACTGTCACCAAATACTGCCAATAATACATAGTACACATTCGTCAATAATTCTAACAATTCCCCCAGAACTGTCACCAAATACTGCCAATAATACATAGTACACATTCGTCAATAATTCTAACAATTCCCCCAGAACTGTCACCAAATACTGCCAATAATACATAGTACACATTCGTCAATAATTCTAACAATTCCCCCAGAACTGTCACCAAATACTGCCAATAATACATAGTACACATTCGTCAATAATTCTAACAATTCCCCCAGAACTGTCACCAAATACTGCCAATAATACATAGTACACATTCGTCAATAATTCTAACAATTCCCCCAGAACTGTCACCAAATACTGCCAATAATACATAGTACACATTCGTCAATAATTCTAACAATTCCCCCAGAACTGTCACCAAATACTGCCAATAATACATAGTACACATTCGTCAATAATTCTAACAATTCCCCCAGAACTGTCACCAAATACTGCCAATAATACATAGTACACATTCGTCAATAATTCTAACAATTCCCCCAGAACTGTCACCAAATACTGCCAATAATACATAGTACACATTCGTCAATAATTCTAACAATTCCCCCAGAACTGTCACCAAATACTGCCAATAATACATAGTACACATTCGTCAATAATTCTAACAATTCCCCCAGAACTGTCACCAAATACTGCCAATAATACATAGTACACATTCGTCAATAATTCTAACAATTCCCCCAGAACTGTCACCAAATACTGCCAATAATACATAGTACACATTCGTCAATAATTCTAACAATTCCCCCAGAACTGTCACCAAATACTGCCAATAATACATAGTACACATTCGTCAATAATTCTAACAATTCCCCCAGAACTGTCACCAAATACTGCCAATAATACATAGTACACATTCGTCAATAATTCTAACAATTCCCCCAGAACTGTCACCAAATACTGCCAATAATACATAGTACACATTCGTCAATAATTCTAACAATTCCCCCAGAACTGTCACCAAATACTGCCAATAATACATAGTACACATTCGTCAATAATTCTAACAATTCCCCCAGAACTGTCACCAAATACTGCCAATAATACATAGTACACATTCGTCAATAATTCTAACAATTCCCCCAGAACTGTCACCAAATACTGCCAATAATACATAGTACACATTCGTCAATAATTCTAACAATTCCCCCAGAACTGTCACCAAATACTGCCAATAATACATAGTACACATTCGTCAATAATTCTAACAATTCCCCCAGAACTGTCACCAAATACTGCCAATAATACATAGTACACATTCGTCAATAATTCTAACAATTCCCCCAGAACTGTCACCAAATACTGCCAATAATACATAGTACACATTCGTCAATAATTCTAACAATTCCCCCAGAACTGTCACCAAATACTGCCAATAATACATAGTACACATTCGTCAATAATTCTAACAATTCCCCCAGAACTGTCACCAAATACTGCCAATAATACATAGTACACATTCGTCAATAATTCTAACAATTCCCCCAGAACTGTCACCAAATACTGCCAATAATACATAGTACACATTCGTCAATAATTCTAACAATTCCCCCAGAACTGTCACCAAATACTGCCAATAATACATAGTACACATTCGTCAATAATTCTAACAATTCCCCCAGAACTGTCACCAAATACTGCCAATAATACATAGTACACATTCGTCAATAATTCTAACAATTCCCCCAGAACTGTCACCAAATACTGCCAATAATACATAGTACACATTCGTCAATAATTCTAACAATTCCCCCAGAACTGTCACCAAATACTGCCAATAATACATAGTACACATTCGTCAATAATTCTAACAATTCCCCCAGAACTGTCACCAAATACTGCCAATAATACATAGTACACATTCGTCAATAATTCTAACAATTCCCCCAGAACTGTCACCAAATACTGCCAATAATACATAGTACACATTCGTCAATAATTCTAACAATTCCCCCAGAACTGTCACCAAATACTGCCAATAATACATAGTACACATTCGTCAATAATTCTAACAATTCCCCCAGAACTGTCACCAAATACTGCCAATAATACATAGTACACATTCGTCAATAATTCTAACAATTCCCCCAGAACTGTCACCAAATACTGCCAATAATACATAGTACACATTCGTCAATAATTCTAACAATTCCCCCAGAACTGTCACCAAATACTGCCAATAATACATAGTACACATTCGTCAATAATTCTAACAATTCCCCAAGAACTGTCACCAAATACTGCCAATAATACATAGTACACATTCGTCAATAATTCTAACAATTCCCCCAGAACTGTCACCAAATACTGCCAATAATACATAGTACCTATTCGTCAATAATTCTAACAATTGCTCACACTTTATTCCACAAAGAATGAAAAATAATAAAACGCTAAAATTTCTAAAAATTCAACCAATAAAAATACCGACGCCCGGGAGAGCGGGGGAGGGGGTAAAATCCCCTGCCTCGTGTGACTGAAGGAACCGTCCCTCTAGTTGGAATGGAACGCCTCTCGATCCACACCAGAGAGTAAAAGGGCCCTAACTGTCTGGTGGGTAACGGAGGGGAAGGTACAAGGGGAACACCGTCTCACCGGGATACTGAAACCTACGCGTTTCAGACACGTGTGTGTCCTTCTTCAAGAAGGTGATCCACACGAAGGATATAGAGGGATACTATCGGGAAATCTTGATGGCATTGACCCACACGGAGGTGTCGGAGAAAACACTTTGCATATGAAGTGCCTGTTGTTTGCAACAAATCAGTGAGTAGGAAATTGGAAAGAAACTTTATGTCACAAAATTGATACAGTTTCACACATTTGTTGCTTTTTTCTATCTCTTTTCGGGAAAACTTGTACAAAGAAAAGAGACTATTGATACACCCTATTTTGCGAGGATCCTGTAAAAGGAAGAACATAAAGGGATCATCTAATTGTAAATCGGATTTGTTATAAAGATTTTACCCTTACAGAAGATACAGTAAGATAAGAAAACTCATTTGAACCAGACTTTGTGAACTTTTCTTTATTTGTAAAATATTGATCTCTTTTTACTTTGCCCTAAGCGCGGTTCTCACCACATTGTTTGTTTTATATTGTTTCATTTCTTCACACTTCCTAGGAGTGGGTTTGGAGTGTAAAAAAGAGGAGTCAGTCCGGGTATCTGACCCCAGTGGTTGTCTTCCTGCGATTGGGCGGCTGCGCAGGATCTCTGTCCCTTCCTTACATAGTATACTAGTGTTGTTAGGCAGGGGGGCAGGACTTGAGGCCGTGGTTTCCATGAAACCACGGGCCTCAAGTCTTTTGCGGGAGATTTGCAGGCTCTCCTGGGATACCGGGAAAACTGCCCGAAGTTTGGGAGTCTCCCGGACATTCCGGGTCGGCAACCCTGGTTAAGGGGGAGGGGCTTAATGAAGCGTCATTATGCCCCACTCCCTGCACACATATATGGCTTCCCTCCTGTTAAAAGTCGGCAACCCTGGTTTAGGCTAAAGTGGAGATCCCTCATGTCTGCCATTGGGGCTCTGCCTGCAGCAGTAGTGAAGGTCAGGATAAGGCTGTTTATCCCTATATACATATAGTCTATGGCTACAGATCCCACACGCCACAGTTTTGCCCATGCTAGAACAACAGTGTAAGCAAAACTCCAACAACATAGCCCATTGCCATCACAGAGATTCCCTCCTTCCCAGATCACCTCTCCTGTAGCCTCATCTTTACACTTCCTCCGGATATTTTTTCCCAGGGCTGTTCTCTCAATCCTGGTAGTGGATGTTCAGCATTCACCTCAGCTGCTTGGAGCATCAGATTACCGTAATCAGGAAACAAAGCTTCATGCCTACACCTGTGAAAGGCGAGTAAACAGCGATGGACTGACTGTTGCTGCTTTAGACTTACCCATGGTAGTTATGCCACCAGATCACTGCAATTTGTACCAAGACTTTGCTTTACAGCTTGTTTTAAAATTCAAGGCAGAGATTTGAAGGATGAGGAATGCGCAAGCCGCGTAACGTGCAACTCTGTTGCTGAAACCATATGGGCCGCAGCCTCTACCATTTTCCTATGTATATACATTTTTTGCAGCATTTAAAACCCCACTGAAATGCTTTTTAATCAGGTACATCAATGCCTGAGCATAGTTGCAGTGTTTCACTGCTATTCTGGCATTTAAAAAAAAAATAAAAAATTGAAAACATTTTTGAATCATTATAATTCACAGATTTAGTTTAAAATCATTTTTCTAATATGTAGATCAGTCTTTTTTTTAACAAAAATGGTCATTTCGCCCTTGAAAATGATCTGCGCTATTACTCTCACCACCCCCTGAGATCATATAAGATTTTCAAGGAAGTGGAGGCACCTTACACTGCTGCTGCACCTATTTAAATGAGATAAAAAACAACTTTCACATTTATATCGTTGAACTTTCTGTTCCATTAGCGCAGAGCACGCGGATGCGGGCACAGGCTGATGGGCAGCGGCTCATTCCCAATACGCTTCCGCAGATTTACTGCTATAGTCCAATGGAATGATATAAAAGTCTTCTCGCAAATGCACCCAACCAACGCGTTTCGATTGTATACAACAATCTTTCTGAAGGCTTGTTACGGAATTGAGGGTGCAAGGAGGTGCTTATATAAACAAATAGAGTACTAGCTGCTATTTGATTGGTGAAAGACAAAAGGTGCATATAGAATAGAAGAGCATTATGCGATAGCATGAATTTCATAGCAGGTATTATACAAATAAATAGATCAATAAATATCATACAAATATTTCATTAAAACATGTATAATGTGACACACTTAAAATACATCATAAAATGCAGGTATATTATATAAAAGACTCTATAAAAACCACTTAATCTCAAAGTCCGCGTTAAGACCATTTGGGGTAAGAGTTTCCATATTAAAGATTTCGGATTTTGCCAAAGTTTCTGAATTATCTATCTCCCTCCATTTAGGAATAATTTTTTTGTATTCCAATAATGCTCACAATATGTGAGCAAGAGCTTTGGTGCTGATCTTTAAAATGTAGGGATAGGTTATGAATCAAAAAACCTTTTTTGATGTTTTTTACGTGTGCAGTCCATCTTATTTTCAATTGACGGCTAGTCCTTCCAATATATTGGGACCCACAGGAACATTGAATCAAATACACCACATTTTTGCTGTTGCATGTGATGAATTGATTTATATTATATTGTTTACCATTTTTCGTGGAACAGAATGTAGTTACCTTAGCCGGTTGTTTGGTATGTATCCAACACATCATACACATACTGCATCGGTAAAATCCCATGGATTTCACCGTTGTTAGTTTAGGTGGTACTTGACGATAGGCACTATTAGTTAGAGAAGTACTTAAGGTGTTCGCCTTCGTATACACAAATTTAGGAACCTCAGGGATACAGTTTTTTAAAAAAGGGTCCGCAACTAGGAGATGCCAGTTCTTTTTTATAGTTTTCTCAATACTTTTATATTGAGATGTGTATTGCGTAATAAAGGCACAACCATATTCTTTGTCATTTGTATTAATTGGTTCTTTTGGGGGATAATAAGGTTTTTCTTTCCATTCCTTCTACTTGATTGATGACATCATTTAATTTTGATTTCTCATAACCCTTAGCAAGAAACATATCCTTGATGGTCAATGCTTGTTTTTTATATTCCTCTAAGCTAGTGCAGTTTCTTCGTATCCTCAAAAGATGTCCCTTTGGTATATTTTGTATCCATTTCTCATGGTGACTATTGTCTAATATATGAATTAGAGTCTGTCGGTTTTACATAATTTTTAACATTCAACACCCCTAATTCCTGATAAATAGTGAGGTCAAGGAAGTTTACACTTGTTTGGCTAATCTCAAATTTGAGGAGGATATTTTTATTATTGGTATTTAGATGATTGCAAAAAATCTCTAGTGACTCCCTAGTACCCTGCCAAACAAAAATGATATCATCGATATATCGATAATATTTAATCAAATTTGTATTCCATCTGGGGTCATTCCATATTTTTTCGTTCTCCCACATAGCCATGAATAAATTAGCGTAACTAGGGGCCACTTTAGCCCCCATCGCTGTGCCTGTCTTCTGTTTATAAAAGGAATCCTTAAAAAAGAAATAATTATTATCTAAAATGAACCTAATGCCTTCCAAAACGAAATTATTAAAGGCAATATGTTGCGGATCCAGAAAGTCTCTATACCGTCTTGATGGTTTATGAAGCCACATCTGCAGTTACTAAATAAGTACCAATATCGCATGGTGTATTTTAAAATAACTTAATAGTAGATACTGTATCTTTAAGAAATGACTTAGTCTGTATCACCAAAGGTTGCAGGATGGAATCTATAAACTCGGTTAGTGGCGTTTTTATGAACCTTTGGCAAAAGGTACAGTACTGGAATGGTTGGGGCTTTATTATCTAAAAATTCAAATGCATCCTTGTCGTAAGCTCCCAATTGCAGGTGCTTCTGAATTAAAACTTGATATTTAGAAAGGATCATCCGAGTGGGATCTGTTTTGAGTGGAGCATAGGTAGTATTGTCTCCTAATTGTCTCAAAGCCTCCAATTCATAATCTGTTATATTCATTATCACCAAACCTCTCCCCTTATCTGCGGGTTTGATGATAATGTCAGGATTATTTTGTAAACTTTTTATAGCTTGTTTCTCTGCATATGATATATTCCTACTATACTTTTGTTTTTTCTTATATTTTATATTTTAAATCCAGATTTTTGTGAGTGTTATTGGAATACAAAAAATGATTCTTAAATGGAGTGAGATAGATAATTCAGAAACTTTGGCAAAATCCGAAATGGAATGGATCTTTAATATGGAAACTCTTACCCCAAATGGTCTTAACGCAGACTTTGAGATTAAGTGGTTTTTATAGGGTCTTTTATATAATATACCTGCATTTTATGATGTATTTTAAGTGTGTCACATTATACATGTTTTAATGAAATATTTGTATGATATTTATTGATCTATTTATTTGTATAATACCTGCTATGAAATTCATGCTATCGCATAATGCTCTTCTATTCTATATGCACCTTTTGTCTTTCACCAATCAAATAGCAGCTAGTACTCTATTTGTTTATATAAGCACCTCCTTCCACCCTCAATTCCGTAACAAGCCTTCAGAAAGATTGTTGTATACAATCGAAACGCGTTGGTTGGGTGCATTTGCGAGAAGACTTTTATATCATTCCATTGGACTATAGCAGTAAATCTGCGGAAGCGTATTGGGAATGAGCCGCTGCCCATCAGCCTGTGCCCGCATCCGCGTGCTCTGCGCTAATGGAACAGAAAGTTCAACGATATAAATGTGAAAGTTGTTTTTTATCTCATTTAAATAGGTGCAGCAGCAGTGTAAGGTGCCTCCACTTCCTTGAAAATCTTATATGATCTCAGGGGGTGGTGAGAGTAATAGCGCAGATCATTTTCAAGGGCGAAATGACCATTTTTGTTAAAAAAAAGACTGATCTACATATTAGAAAAATGATTTTAAACTAAATCTGTGAATTATAATGATTCAAAAATGTTTTCAATTTTTTATTTTTTTTTTAAATGCCAGAATAGCAGTGAAACACTGCAACTATGCTCAGGCATTGATGTACCTGATTAAAAAGCATTTCAGTGGGGTTTTAAATGCTGCAAAAAATGTATATACATAGGAAAATGGTAGAGGCTGCGGCCCATATGGTTTCAGCAACAGAGTTGCACGTTACGCGGCTTGCGCATTCCTCATCCTTCAAATCTCTGCCTTGAATTTTAAAACAAGCTGTAAAGCAAAGTCTTGGTACAAATTGCAGTGATCTGGTGGCATAACTACCATGGGTAAGTCTAAAGCAGCAACAGTCAGTCCATCGCTGTTTACTCGCCTTTCACAGGTGTAGGCATGAACAACTCTATTTTATAGAATAAACATAAAACTATGCAGTATTTTAGTTCTATGTGTAAAAGTAATGTATTTTCCCTGCATGCTAAATTTTTTTAATTCATTAACACCCCTTACTTTGAAAAATGGTTTAGCCGAGCTGTACGCTTCCACCTAAAAAAATGGAATTTCAAATCTGAATCAGCCCCCTGGTCCATAATCACCTGCAGAATCTTATAGTAGTTAATTACAGAGGTCTAATAGTCTATTATTAACGCTTATTTATATAGTGTCGCAAATTGTCTGCTTTAATTAGCTAATTAACCTACCAGGATGTTTTTGGCATGTGGGAAGAAACCCACACAGACACAGGGAGAACATACAAAATCAACACAGGTGAGACCTAGTTGAGGAATCCAACATATGACCTCAGCACTGTGAGGCACAAGTGCTACTCACTGAGCTACCGTGCTGACATACCTTAATTCTCCCATGTGGAACGGTGGTCTGATTCGCAAGTCTCGAATATACCCTGCCCCTACTGTATAATTTAAATGGCCTCCCCCGTCCACCTTATGGACTTTAACCGTGCAGAGGGGAAGGACCGCTCTATCACGTGGAATTGTGTTCCGTACAAGCACATGCGCAGATCTAACGTAAAGGCTTACTTACGCACGAGGCTTGCATAAGTAGCCTGACGCTATGAAGTCTGGATCCGGTCCAGTGTCGCCCCCTGTAATGAGGTCTTTTGACTTGTTTATTACTAGCATTATTTAATTAAAATACATATGAGTTGGATTTGCTTAAAAATAACTAAAAACAAGGCAATATTCATATCTGCAGCGCTCTTTAGTCTAATTCAATCATCTTTTTATTTGCTATTTATTAAAATGATCTAAAGATGGTCATTTCATTGCTGGGGGATCCAAGCAAAGAAACATTGTTGTATAATTAAAATATAGGAGTTTCCAAATTTGTAATCCTGTTTATTGTTCTTTAAACTTTAACAATATTTTGCAGAAAAAAGTGCATGTGCAATGCAGCTAGGCTTCCTCAGTGTAGAGCTACAATACCCAGTGATGGATTATCTACCCTCATAATAAATAAATGCTTAAAATATAATAAATATTAGAGTAAAAACCCAGCAAGCAGCTGACAGGGCACACTGGGACTTGTAGTCTGCTTCCATAGTGTTTAGGATGTCTGACAAACAGATCTTGCACAACCCACCCTCTAAAAGAAAGGAGGCAGGGGGGGATGGGTGCAGATGGGAATTCCTGC
>WWET01000163.1:646949-660361 GCA_011038615.1 Limnodynastes dumerilii | reverse complement strand
CTGTGAACTCTATAAACTATATTCTACACGCTATGGACTACTTAGAGGCAAAGAAACCCAATGACCCCTCTGTTTGATTGACGTGTCAGTGACTTCCGCTTTGCAGGGCAGGGGGAGGGCCTAGTGTATGAGAGACAGAACAAGCGAGTAGAGGGCGTGGCCGTGAGGGATCTTCTACGTCGAGGGGCGTGGCGTATGAAAGAATGGAAAAGCAGATTATACAACATCTTGAGTGAAGGGCGTGGCTGCGAGGAGCTCGCGTCATAGTGGGCGGGGCCAACCTGGACACAGCGTAAAAGTTTGTAAACAAGTCTGGCTAGTGGATTACATGCTGCTGTCTGATGCCTGGGACTTATCACAGGGCAGGGGCAAACAGGACCAGACCAGGGATCAGGGGTGAGTACCTGACATGCAGAATGTGTGGGGTGGTGGGTGATGAGAGAGAGGGGGTAGAGGAGGGGTCTCACACACAGCTGTAGTCAGGATCGCTGTAATTTCATCATAGTAGTGTATTGTGGTATACAGTGAGTATTGTGGTACACAGTGTTCATTGTGGTATACAGCGTGCATTGAGTTATACAGTGTGTATATTTGTACACAGGGTGCATTGTGGTATACAGCATGCATTGTGGTATACAGTGTGTATATTTGTACACAGGGTGCATTGTGGTATACAGTGTGTATATTTGTGTACAGTGTACATTGTGGTATACAGTGTGTATATTTATATACAGTGTGCATTGTGGTCACTGTTAAAAAGAAATGTGCACCACTGACTCACATTATAATTTGTAATAGTTATTGTAGTTATTGTTTTCTGTTAAAACATTATAGTTCTAGTTCAGTCATTGTAAATATTCATTGTTTCTAGATGATGATAACTAGATGTTTGATTGCACTGTTTGAATACATAAATATAAAATAAAAATGTATTTCACTGTTCCAAACAGCTTGCAGGTTGATTTAAAGTACGCTTTTCAGAACCATGTCCTATCAGGCTCCCTTGTTAGTGGTCATTCAGATCTTTATCCCAGAGGTTGGTCACTTCTGTCTGTCCAGATGCTGAATTACTACACATCCCATATATATTGCTGTAAGCACAGAGCATGTCGGGGACCCGTAGTGTGTAATAGTTAGCTGCTTACTTTAATAACTAAAGCATGAATGACATATACGGAATGGATACTAAGACAGAGCGTCAGCTGGGGATACTATATGGGTGTGTTACACAATTGTCTGTTACATACTGATCTATTTACTGTTGGGAAGTGGAAAATTGTATGTCACTTGTACTTAAGTAACCCCGAGCAACTATAGCAGTTTAGGTAACCAGCGCTGCCGGTTATTATTGGTGAAAGGGAAACTTTGCATTACATTTGTATCATGTGACTACCCAAAAAAAAAAAAAAGAACACAAACTGGGAATGTGCCAATGTCTGTATCGGGTCATGCTGTACAGTACACTTTTCTCTTTCAGAAAGTGTTGGGCCACCTGATAAACTTCAAGGGTTGCCTATTGGCTGTTTACCCATCCAAAGGGACTCACGGTGCCTTTGGTAATACACCTATATGTAATACTATACCAGAACGCATCAGCCCGTGCCAACCTGCGGCTCTCCAGGTGTTGTGATACTACAAGTCGCAGCATGCTTTACCTGCATAGATATAGCATTCTGGGACTTGTAGTTTCACAGCACCTGGAGAGCCGCTGGTTGGTCAGGCCTGCCAAAGATCCTAACCATCCTACTTTTGGTGGGACAGTTTTGCCTTTCTGTACCTATTGGGAGAGCTTGGTTGGGTGGATTGTTACACAAGTGTTACAAGCTGTAACAAACACATCTTACATCAGCGTAGAAAGGAACTGAGGGCTGCAGGTGTTGGATCCGGGGGAATCCAGTGGCTCATTCTTGCTCTAAGAAAAGGGGTAGAATATATAAATGTAGCCTAAATCTTAAACTATTTGGGGGGTCAAATCTGTCACATTCTATGTTTCTATTTAAATTTACTAAAGAGTTTGTAAATTAAAGCGGAGATTGCAAACCAATCAGATTCCAGCTGACATTCTCTAGTATGTAATAGGAAAGGGAGAGCTAGAATCTGATTGGTTGCTATGGGCAACATCTCCACTTTTCCTTTCCTGCAGTTTAGTAAATCTGGCCCTTTGTGATATGCAAATATGTACACATCCAAGTATTATCAGAGCTGTAATTAGACAATTTAATGCACCTTCGCCCACAAAATATTCGGATTAGGGCTAAGGTGCGATTTGATTGGATCCATGCTTCTGCAAAGGGGTGTATTGCGATCACTAGGATCAGATAACACCCCTTTTTTTTGGTACAGCTCAAGCACTACATTTCCAACTGTGGGACAGGACAGGAAGTGTAAAGCAATCTCGCTTCATGGGAGCGGGAAATTTGTAGTATAGTGATGTCCTACTAGGCACCCTCTGTGATATCCAAACTTCTGCGCTGTCCCTATTTTAAGTGAAGACGGCACTGAAGTTTTAAGGTACAAAGCGATCTATCTTATCTCCGTATGAGCGAGAGGATCTGACATTGGAGTCTGGATCCGATCCGGTGAGTGGAACTGGATTAAGACACTAATATTTCAATATTTCTGTTTGTATGGACAGTTTGAGATCCAACATATATGGGAGTCTGGATGAAAAATTCTTCTTTGGTGGCTAATTTTGCTGTAGTTTTTAGGTGTTCAGTGGTGAATGTGGCCAGTTTGGTCATGATCTAAATTTCACTGAATATTTATTTAAAAAGGAAAAAAAAAATGATAGTTGACAAGTGCAAACAGAGAATGAGGTGGAGGTTTGTGAATATGGGTGGTTTTATTTTGTTGAGGGGTGTTTTCCATTTTGTTCAGAATTGTCAGGAACATAAGGAGACATTTGCATTTGACTATTGCAGATAACCTTAACAAATATTTTTGTTCAATATTCATTAAAAAAAGGAGATGGCAAGGAACCAAAGTTAGAATCGCGAGCATTATTGGGGTAGATCCAGACCTAAATGCGTGTTACGTTTCATCGTGTAGCGTATTTACACTAATGTATTTTCTAGGCACTCCTCTTGCTCGTACGTACTTTGATCGTTTTACGCTTGCCAAACCCTACCTTAACTTTTCAAAGCGTAACAACTGACGTCCGTAATGGCTTCACGTACGTAAGAGCCTAAGCACCGGCCATACTGTACAATTTAAGTACCTCACCCCGCCTCTGAAGCGTAATTACAGGTGTCGTATGGCTGTCACACCCCTGTTCGTAGTTACGCTGTTGATACGTGGCTGGTACGTACGTTCGGAGTTATGTGGCGTAACATCTGTCTCGCGCATGCACAGTAAATACTAATGGGCGATTTTATGTCAGCGGCTAGCGTAAATTCGCTCACGTACGTAGTTTAGGATCTGGCTTATTGATATAAAGGAGGTAATTACACGTCCTTGCACTGTGGTGCAGGTCTTACCAGATCTCTCAAAGCTGAAAGTAGAGATATCAATGGAACCAGGTGGGATACATCCTAGGACAGTAAAAGTACTTAAAGTGGTGCTGGTTATGAACCAAATTATTTCAACCAGTCACTAATAACAGGAGTAATTCCAGACTAGAAAATAGCAAAAGCATTCTCTCTCCATAAAAATGGAAGTAGGGAAGTATATGGCAACTACTAGCCGGTAAGCCTTACATCACTAGTAGGGAATTTGATGGAACAAATTGTACAATATCTTAAATCCAGCAATTTATAGTATCCTAAACTGCATGGATACAGATTATGTCTAATAAATCTTATTAAGCTTTTTGAGTGGGTCGGTATAATAAGATAAGATAGCTTATCTAGACTTCAGTAAGCTGTTTGACACTGTGCCACTTCGCAGACTATTAAATAAGCTGGAAAATTTGTGGTTGGACTCGTGAATACGATCTTGGTTGCAGGATAGACAACAGATGGTTATAGTAAATAGAATCTCTTGTGGAAAGGGAAAGTTACCACTGTAGTTCCCATGGATATGTACTTGGACCAGTACTATTTAATATCTTTACAGAGGACATTACACATAGTATTGAAGGAAAAGTGTGCCTTTTTGCAGATGACACAGAGATATGTAACAGGGTAGACGCTCCAGGAGGCATAAACAAAATGATTAATGTTCTAGATAATTGGGAGAATGGTCAAAAATGTGGCTTTTACTATTTAATGCCAAAAAAATGCTAAATCTCTCACATGGGATTCAAAATCCTTAAAGCTCAATATTGCTTTAATGGAACTACGTTAGAAACTACTGAGGAAGAAAGGAATGTAGGAGTCACTATTTCAGGTGACTTAAAGGTAGCTTAGCAACGTAGCAAAGCAAAGGGAACGAGTCAGATGCTTGGTTGCAGAGGGAGAGGAATTAGTAGCAGAAAAACATAGTAGCAATGCCACTTTATAGGTTATAGGTCTGTCCCAATCTGGGATACCTTGTTCAGTTCTGGAGCCCATATCTCCATAAGGACATAATACATTAGAGACCATGCAAAGGATGATAATTAAGGCGGTGCATGGCGTGTGTCACAAAACATATGAAGAAAGGCAAGAGGGACTAAACATGTATAGCTCGGAGAAGAGAGGACATGGGGGTCGATTATGAGAGCAGCTTTCAAATAAATCTAGTGTTTTAGTCTAGTATTCAATCTTTGTTTATTGAGGATCTAGACAATAAGAGAGCTTTCTACATTTGTCTGACCGATGTTAACTGAAGTATTTGCAGGTTTCTCAACAATCCTATGGTATCCACATGCTAATAACTTATTAGAGTACAATAAGAAAAGTTAAGTTTTTAAGAAAGAGAGAGGAAAGGAAAAGGGGAAGAGAAAAGAGAGAGAGATCGAGAAAGGGAGTGGGATAGAGAGAAGAGAACTGCTGGGGCTTGACTAGGCAACCGGGGTAACACGGAGCAAAAGCACCAATGGAGTAATTATATTCATGGTGTGGTGAGCCTCAGGGTGTCCACTGCGCTAGGCAATTGGGGCGTGTGCACAATCTAAGAGGCCCAAGTAGCTAGATATTCTTGGAATTTATCAGTTGCCGAGAATGATCTCGTCCATTTAAGGGTAGAATTCAATTCGTGCTTTAGTCTAGTACAGAAAGGTGCAATTTTAGAACTAAGAGTAAGCTGTATTAGAACTCTCAAAGAGTAGTTAAGTGGAATAGCCTCCTATCTGAAGTGGTAGAGACTAATACAGTATAACAATTTAAACATGCATGAAATAAATATAAGGCTCAGAGCAGATGGCTCCTACCGATACTTACAGTATCTCTGCAGCAGCAGGTATTGGCGTAATTCTACCGGCGATACTCGCTGCTGAGAGTTGCCCACTGTTAATGCAGGTCCGCGTCACATAGGGGGCAGAACACCACGGATGGGTTCCAGGCCCCCAAATTTCTGACGGTGGCCCTAAAGATACTAAATTTAGGGTAAGATAGGGACTAGAGTTCGTATGGTTTACAGAAAATTAATTGGACAGACTGGAAGTTCCAAGTGGCTCTTATCTGCCACACTCAGGGATACTCGTCTGTCATAATTAGCGTGGCCTTGAGTGGTAAGGGTTAACGTGTGCCAACCAGCAGCTGAACTGGAAGACATATTTTGCCCTCTACTTTACACCCTTCTGGTGCTCATAGGGGCAAAGCAGGAATCTTTTAGATTGTAAATATTTTTACGTCCGCATTTTGGATGATACAGAATGTTCTTTCTCCGGAGCAGATTGTATTCATAGATTTTGTGTACATTTCTGGGTGAAACATAAACTCCAGATTCACAATGACTCACTGTCTGATGGAGATTTGAAACCTTATTGCACATCTGGAAAGGATTAGCAGTCAAAGGACGCATACCATAGAGCAGAATGAAGGTTATGCGTAAGAGGACTATGGGAAAAATGGGTGAGGGGTTGGCTTCTGACCAACAGGCAAAGATAAAAAAAAAAATAGCTGTTAACAGATTGGACAATGCACAGTGTCCTGTGTGTAGGTTATTCCTGTGCTCTGTGTTTAATACAGCCTACTCCATTTTTCTTTCTGCTGTCCTGCCAGTTTTGTAACACTGATAAAGCTTTTTTAAAATCAAACTTCAAATTGCCACTAAAGGAGGGTGAAGTGGGCGTGGCTAAATCATTTATCATTATCACCAGCCACATTAGCACAGACCATGAGCTACATAGCATTTGCAATATACAGTGTCAGACTTGATCCTGAACTATATAATGTGCAGTATGCAATACATTAAAGAAGCAAAGACCATGATCCATATAACTTATGCAGTAGATAGAGTCAGACTACCCCAGGTATTTAAAAAGTTACTACGCATGCTCAGTTGGTCCGATTCTAAAAATACGAACGTAACTAGACGTGAGCTCGGTGGGTCAGGGTGATATCCCTATTTCTGTCATGTTGCTTTAGAGGTAGAGATCTTTAAGCAAGGTACACACTGAAGTTAGTGATCCTGTCATATCTGTAATAATGATTCTAGTCCTTACTTGCATAACAATGCCTCATACACACTACTGTCTTGTTTCCTGTGGATCGTTTCACACACTTCCCATAAAAATTTGCTGCAATGATATGCTCCACCACAAGATGGTGCTATGCAGAAATATGAATGGGGATCGTTGCAGAGATGATCATGTCTGTTTACATCAGGACAGTGCTGATTGGAAGAATTAGGAGCTCCAAATAATCAAATCCCATGATGCGAAGCAGTTTCAAATGATTCTGCAGCCTCATGGGACAGTACACACTGGTACGTTGTCCGAAGCTCCCTGGTGATTTAGTGTGGGATTGGCACAATAATCATCAGATAACACTGCTGTGTGTGCCCTGCTTTGAACTCTTAGGGCCAAATCCAGACTAAGAATGTGATGGATAAGATCCCCAGGCAAAAGATCCGGACTCCTGTGCCTTTGCATCATAACCACTCCCACTTGCACGGACAATGGCCCAGATCCAGAACAACGCTTGTGAGCGAATTTACGCGTGGCGGAGACGTAAAATTGCCTTTTGGTAAGTACTGCGCATGCGCACCATAGAAAATACGCTCCGTAACGTAGCGTAATTGTGAGCGTATGGGCCATTCACATATGTGTCATGTAAATACTTACGTGTGGGCGTGAAAATTTTACGTGAGTCCAAAATACGTCAGAAATACGTTAAGTAGACGGGGGTTTGTATTTTAAGTGTACAGTATGGGCGTGCTTAGCTGCGTAAATTCGTGTTGCCCATACGTACGTGTGTGGATCACTGCGGTTACGTTGGCAAAAGTTAAGGTAGGGTTTGGAAAGCGTATCTTGACAAAATACGTACGTTCAAGAGGTGTGCCGAGGGGAGTGTATAGAAGGCCCGCACTCGAAAATAAACTACTCGAGTAAACGTACGGCAAACGTAGTTCTGGATCTACCCCAATATTCCGACAGACTGGATGTGTACACATGAAGAAGAAACATCGATAGTGAATATTGACTTAATTCACTTGCACATCACCACCCCAGCAACATCTCGGGATTTACAACCTGAGAGATCATCCTAGGGTCACAGACCTTGGGATGATCCCTTTCACACTGCAGGGTTGACCCGGGAAATTCCAGGACTCACCCGTGTCTGCACCGTGTGTGATTGGCGGAGAGCAGCTCCTGGCGAGGGATTTGTTTATTATTGCCATAGCAACGGTAAACAAATCCCTCCAATCAGGTTACTTTAGGTGAGAACTGGGTTGAAAAACCTGAGTCGCACCTTTCACACTGCGGACCTGATTCAGAAATTGAAAATAAGAGAGGAAAGTTACACCTGGGCTAAACCATGTTGATTTCAGGGGGGTTACAAGTTAATTGTATTCTTTGCATGCAGGGATATATCTTTGAATTGCTTACTGCACACAGATACTGACCAGCTTTACTATCACACTGTTATTTAGACTTGGGATAGGAAACATCACCTCTCAACTCTAATACTATTTGGAACAGATGAAATATGACTCCCCTGCAATCAACATGGTTTAGTCCAGGAGTAACTAATTTCAAGTACCTACTTAAGTCTGATTCCGTCCCTGTGCCTCTACACATGTCGGACCCAGGAAAAACTTAATTTCTCCCAAGTACAATTCCTGGGTCATTAGATCCGTGAGGAGGGCAACGGGACCTTTCTCATCACACCTCAACCCAGGTAGTTAAACCATGTCCCAGCAATAACCCGGGTGAAAGTGGTATAAGAGGCTAGTCCAGTTATCGGGACAAACTGCAAGGTGGGCGATACAGTCTCCTGGAATGGGAACTGTCCTGCTGGAATCGGGACAGTTGGGAAGTGGGCACTTGTGAATTCAGTCCCCGTGTAGGCCGTCCATTTCCAGCGTTGGCCAATTCTTTTCCTTCAAGGCAACAAATAGTAAATTAGGGCCGGATCCTAAAATACCCTAAGGGGTGTTTTCCAATTGCTAGAATCAGAAAATGCCTTGATTTGGTACTGTGATGCAGGGTGTGGGTCCCAAAGAAAATCTGAATTCGGAAAATTTGGAGGCATAGCAATCGATCCACGGATCCGAAAAGTTATAAAAAAATAGTCCTCCGCTCCATTCCCTAATTCTTACTTCTGACCCTAACCCTCCCTCCCCTACGCAGATAATTTACTCGCCTGTCCCTGGTTCGGCGAGCAGCGGCGGAGGGATATCACGGTGCGGCGGAGGGATATTGCGGATTGCGAAAGTGAATGGGTAAACTATGCCGAACCCATTCATTAAAAAAAAAAGTAGAAAAAGGTGAGTAATGGAAAAGGGGACATCCGAAAAGGAACTTTCGGATGTCCCTTTTTCGGTAATCACATTTTCTTAGCGGAGGTTGCAACCGTGCGGCTCATGTGTGAGCATTGCAAAACCAGGCCAGAAATCAGATCTGGATCTGACCTTGTATGACCTACAACGGCAGGACGGGACAGAACTGGAAGCGGAAGCGCCTTACGTACAATTCACCTTATATAATATTAAGGTGGGGTCTGGCAAGCGTAACCACCATACAAGTAAAGGGGGGCGGCCTCCCCTCACCTGTGTGGTACTTAGGAGGCAGCGGGTACACGTCTCCGGACCTGCGCAGCTGCTGCACTCTGGATCCGGCTTCCTTTAATATCTGAAAGGAATAAAAACGTCTGGTCATCGTTTGGTGACACGAGATACGATCTTGTTTGCCTTCGCGAGTAACGGGTCCTGTGCCAGCTTCTCTATAATGACAAGGTGCTGTTAGCAAACCACAAAATACAATATAATAAGGAAAGCTGGAAAGCGTCTGAGAAACAGCGCCAGCTCTTTGTAAAACCTGTTGGCAGGTCGTATTTTCTTGTCCTGTTTCTCACGCACCAACGTTACTCTCTAACCTCTAAGTGGCAACCTTCTCTACGGTACATTAATGTTACAGGCTGTGCACAGTCATCCGCTGGAAATGTCTGCATGGTTTAAGCAGCAGTTAGCTATGGGTGAGTAATATGTTATGCGGTGAAATGCAAACTTCCTCTGCTTCCCACAAACACATTGTTATCTTGTTCATCAGAAAACAGTATGTTCTTTCCACACATACACAGCAAGAAGTGTCGGTTTGGTGGGACTGTCTGCTAGGTACAAAAAGAATAACACAAAAGTAACAGCAAGTTAACTTTGTTTCAGTTCTCACTTTTATTTTATTTTATTGATTTTTTTTTTTTGTGGGTTTAGTTTGTATCTTATTTTGACATAGCCACAGGGGCCGAGAAGATTTCCAGTATAAGAGGAAATCAGGTGGAATCAGGATCAGGGATAGGTCCAGACATTGTTGCCACACACACCTTTTCTGCTGGGCGAACTAATCCTGGTTGAAGAGAGAGGGGCTGCAGAGATTGACAGGTGGGCCTTGCAGCTGATTGGCTGCATGGGTCTCCTCCTAGTCTCTGCACTGATTGGCTGCATGGGCCTCCTGTCAGTCTTTGTGCTGATTGGCTACATGGGCCTCCGCACAGTCTCTGCACTGATTGGCTGCACGGGCCTCCATTCGGTCTCTCCACTGATTGGCTGCTTGGGCCGCCGCTCAGTCTCTCCACTGATTGGATGCATGGGCTTCCTGTCAGTCTCTGCACTGACTGGATGCATGGGCCCCCGGTCAATCTTGGCCCATGGTGCTAGCTAATTTGCTGGCTGTAGAAACTCTGTGTGTATGGCATCTCCACCTTCTGGCCAGAGTTTCCTTTTCTGTCTGACCCCATAATTAGCAGCAAGTATAGTAGTAATATAGTGATAGAAGCCCTGTATCTCTTGCAGAATGCAGAACTTTCATTACTATAATACTATTATACTTGCTAAGAATTATGGAGTCAGACAGATCGGGAAGCTCCGTTCAGGAGGTAGAGGTATCGGCTGCAATTTAAGGTATAGGTCTGATCATTGAAAATGGAGAGCCAAATGCTAAAAATTTTCAGACCTTAGAATTTGTTGACCTATTATTGGGTGTTTTAGAAATCCATCCTGCCCTCATACTACATCGATAATTGTTCCAACCACCCAATAATTGGATGATTGGACCAATACTCACTCCTAGTGAATGGGCAGTTTTAGAGCTGAGAGGTGATGTGTCCTAGCCCAAGTCTAAATAACTATATAAAAGTAAAGCTGGTCAGTATCTGTGTGCCATAAAAAATAGCAGTGTATTCTTCCTACTTGCAGAGAATACATTTTTCCCCTTCCTTATACAAAGCCCTGTTTTTAATGACTATTCTGTTCTAAAATAAAAGTTTGGAGACTTATTGTAAGATCTCTTTCAATGCCATTTGGATTTCTTTTGCATATCTGTTAAATATGAAGAGATGTAGCTTTCGATACTGAAAAAGCCAACAGCTTAATCGCGGCCGAGAAGGTTTTTATTTCTACATCAAAATGAGTAACAAAGTCAAATGTTCTTTCGACAAGGTAATCATTCCCAGGGATGGTAAGGGTTAGGCTGCGTAGAGGGGGAGGGTTAAGGTTAGGCTGCGTAGAGGGCAGGGTTAAGGTTAGGTTGCGGAAAGGGGAGGGTTAGGGTTAGCATGAAGAAAACTTACCTGTTGCCGTTAGACTCTTTGGAGACGCTGCAGTCGTGGTAAAGTTGGCTTTTTACTATAAACTGACAAAAACGGACAGTTGTCATCGCTTCATTGCTGCAAAGTGATTTGTCACCCAATATATATTGTAGTGTATATATTATAGCACATATATTATTATGTACTATATATACTTATATTAAATATATTCATATATTATTTTATAAGTATATATTATTTGCAATCTGCACATTCCATTGCAGACTACTAAATCTGTATCAGACTGAATATGAAGTAGAATGCAGTGTGTTGAGCTGCTGTGATGTAACAGGCACATTGATTTAGAGCACTGAGAAAACACACCCTCTCCCCCCTCCTTTTTGGTTTGTTGTGTTTATTATACGTTTTACAGCTTCCTTTGCAAATGATTACTTGTTAACATTCAGTAATAATCTCTAAAAATAGCAGTTTCACAAGTAGCTGTGCAGTTATTTTACCACAACTGTGTTACATATCACTTGCCTACGCTCTGTGTTGCACAAATAGTTCTTTTTCTGTTCTTGCTAGAGGGAACTTTCATCTTTTATGGTCTTATAACTGTCTGTCAATGTGCGTGCTCCGATTAGGTACATTTGTTTCAGACTGTTCCTGTTATACAGGAGCTAATCCTAACGTTATCTTGTGTTATTATGTGGTTGGTGGTTAGATTATGTGTCTGTTGCTGTATGTTCTTATCGATAACATTATTTTGAAGTCTGTCTTCTGTTAATGAATTAGAACCTAAATTGACAAACAGAAATACTGTAACACATTTGTAATTGTTTTCTGACATTGTCATATAATATTTGGCTTACGCGTTGACTAAACTCCATCATTAGCCCTAATAGCCGAGCGTTTTTGAATCAGTTAAGTTATTGAAACTTAAAATCTCATTAGAAATGATGCTAATGTAAGCCCGGATGCTGACTTGCGAATGTCAGGCCTCTTACGCACGCAAAGTGCGCAAATGGCCTGACTTGACTGGAGGGCGCATCATGCATATCATAACACTAGCGTAGCATAAATCGTCCAGAACTTAGTTTCTTATTTCCTAGGAAATAGGTTGTGCTTCCTCTCCGCCCGCTAAAGTAGGCAGAGGGAAGCATGGTAATTGTACAGTGTGGGAGGGGGCTCGGAGGGGGCTCCCACCCTGGTGCCGATCCGCACACTTTAGCTAAGGCAGGCTTATGACAGTGTAAGCTGCCATAAAGCCTGCACGAGAGAGTGGGGGTCTCTCTGTTGGATAGACAGACCCCCGAACGTACGGAAATTGTGCGGGGGTCTAATCCGTCCCCTATAATTTCCCATTTTTTTCCTGTGGTTTTATAAAGGAATTTTGTTTTTATGACCTAATATACCATAAAAAAAAATTAATCAATGGTATAGAAAATACTAAAAGAAAAAATTAAAACTAATTTGAAGGGATAAGTTTTGGCTCCTATTGTGATATTTATATTCAGAAATCTAATATATCCAATGTTGAACCACTACTGCATCCAGAAATCCCCTCACTCATGAGGGTTTATGCTGCGTGACCACTACCTTAACATTTCCGCACCGTCACCAGGCTGGGTAGTATGTAAGGGCTGAAGCCAGTTCTTACTGCACTATTAGCCTATTATGCCTTACCACTGCCACAGAGCGGAAGTGAGAGGTTGAGAGGGATCCACCAGGTGGGGACGGGGTTAGAGGGTAGCAGAGAGAGACGAGGGTATGAAGTGAGGGGGGAGTGGTGGAGGAGCACCAGTCCAATAACTCTCATCCTTTAAGCATGCTTGTCTTCCACAACTTTGGTGAATAAGGAATTGTTGAACTGTGGGATCTAATTGAAGGTGCCTTAGATGCATTATCTGAATTGGGCATCCGCCATAATCCAAAACTGGATCAGATGTTCAAGTGCGCTTAAGAGATTTTGAGAAGTCAATCCGTATGACTCCAAAATAACTCAATTTAAAGTGTCTTTTTTGTAATTTCTTCTTACCTTTCCACAATTAAGGGGTCTAAGCGAGGGATTGGTTGGATGCTATGCTGATGTCTGAAGGTGCCCAATACAATGGAAACAAATATATCCTGCAAGATGAGGATAAAATTCATGTTCTACCCCAGACAACTTCTCAAAACACAGCTAACCATACAGACCCTGATTCACACTTAATTGCAGAAGTTTTGTGCGTATTTTTACGATCAGTTAAACTGCACATGCCCAGAACCCAATATACACATGTAAACAGCGGCCGACTGATTCACTTACACGGACGTCTAACTTACGACTGATCCACATGTGTGGCTAGAGGGGGTCTTAAT
>WWET01000163.1:602880-646796 GCA_011038615.1 Limnodynastes dumerilii | reverse complement strand
GGGGCCAGATTTACTAAGCTGCGGGTTTGAAAAAGTGGAGATGTTGCCCATAGCAACCAATCAGATTCCAGCTCTCACTTTCTTTTTACATACTAGAGAATGTCAACTAGAATCCAATTGGTTGTTATGGGCAACATCTCCACTTTACCAAACCCGCAGATTAGTAAAACTGGCCCCTGCTGTGTGTTTAGAATGAATAGATGTGTTTTTTTAAATGAAACAAATAAAGGCTCGTTTTTAAATTCCTATGCTGATTTTACATTTTATGCAAGGCTTTAACTGGATAAAGGTGCCATTTTTGGGTTTAATTTTTTCAAGGTTTTTTTTTTCCCTTAACATTTTGTGAACAAACACCATTAAATTTACTTATTTAACTTTATTGATTGTTTGTGTTGTTTATCTTTATTAAATTTAAATGTTTATGAAACTCTATATGTAGTGGATCATTGTAGTTATAACTTCATGCAGTATGCATTTATGTGTTTTATTAAGTCATGATTTTTTCTATTTAAAGTTGTATTTTAATGCTATTTTTGTTTACATATGTTAATAAGAGTACTTGCTGTTTTTCAAAAAACTCCAAAAAAATGTACTTTTCAAAATCATATTTTGTGCGTTTAGTTTCATATCTTTGAATCATAAGCAACTTTAAGCAACTAAATGCACAGCCAATTCACAGCTTATTAAGTTCGCACTTACCAAAATATACGCAGCAAAGACCTACACTTTTACGTAGCGCCCCCAACACAGGGGGAGGGGTTAATCAGGCTCTTCCTTTTCTCTGAATCGGTATTGCGGATTTTTCACGTGTGTATATTTAGGTATGTTCACAATTTTACTCAGAGTGAATCAGGTCCACAAAGAAGTGAGACCCAAATTTCAATCTACATACAGACCAAGAACCATAAAAATAATATAGAAAAACAACGAGCTGGGACAGTATCTGAAGGAGAGACGGTAAAAGGGGATGTGGCGTCATCTTAATAGGGCTGGTGATGTCAGCATAGTTTGTGACCATATTCCTAGCAGCTTGTCTAGCACTGCCGGTGTGCAGCATAAAGCCCACTGTTATAGATTGCCTAAATGGGACTTTTGGAAAGTGACTAGGTGAGACATTCTCTAGCGCAGACTCCAGTGGCCACAGGCAAATTTGCTTCATCCTAACCTCCCCTGGGGCCAGATCCAGAACTACGCCTGTGGGTGTATTTAGGCCGGTCGTAAGCGTAACCTCAGCAGACGTTTCCTGGCGTCCGTAATTGAAAATAGGTCGCCCGTAACATTTGCGTAATTACGGTTGAATGGGCGTGTCTATATTACGGTAGCCGTAAATAAGCTCCAGTTACAAAATAGAGGCGGGGGAGGCATTGAAATCGTACAGTATGGGCTGGGTTACGGAGTTACGACCATTGCGTAGTTACGTCCTACCGTAGTTACGGTTGCAAAAGTTAGGGTAGGGTTCGGCAGGAGTAAGGCAGTGAAATTACGACCGGCCGAGGGGAGTGTATAGTATTTACTCTGATCATATTTACCGTTTACAATCTCCGGTACGAAACTCTCATTTCCGAAAAAGGGACATCCGAAAGTTCCATTTCAGATGTCCCTTATTCGAATATTTTCCAATTTACACTTTTTTTTTCATGAATGGGTGAGTATGCCGTTTGGCATACTTCACCCATTCACTTTCGCACTTACCGATATCCCTCCGTCATCTGCGATATCACTCCGCCGAATCTCCGCCGTTGCTATCGCCGGACCCTGGAACAGGTAAGTAAATTATGTGTGCGGGTTAGGGTCACACTGCAGTGAAGGGAAGGTTAGGGTCAGGCTGCAGGGGAGGGAGGGTTAGGGTCAGGCTGCAGGGGAGGGTGAATTAGGGTCAGGCTGCAGGGGAGGGTGAGTTAGGGTCAGGCTACAGTGGAGGGAGGGTTAGGGTCACACTGCAGTGAAGGGAGGGTTAGGGTCAGGCTGCAGGGGAGGGAGGGTTAGGGTCACACTGCAGTGAAGGGAGGGTTAGGGTCAGGCTGCAGGGAAGGGAGAGTTAGGGTCAGGCTGCAGGGGAGGGAGGATTAGGGTCAGGCTGCAGGGGAGGGAGGTTTAGGGTCAGGCTGCGGGGGAGGGAGGGAGGATTAGGGTCAGGCTGTGGTAGATGGAGGGTTAGGGTCAGGCTGCAGGGGAGGGAGTGTTAGGATCAGGCTGCCAGGAGGGGGGGGTTAGGGTAGTGAGAGGGGAGGGTTAGGGTAAGAATTATCTGTACCCCGTCGATCAATTGCAATGCCTGCTCTAGACAGATGCAATCGAAATAGGGATTCTGATTTTTCGCAAATCAGACTTTCATTGCCTGGACCCACACCCCATATTTACACACAGCGCTTGTCTTTCAGACCGCATTTACGCAATCTACGTTGCAACAAGTAACATAGATGTCATAACAAAATTACTGCGCATGTGCAGTAGCTCATATCGGTAAACTCCGGTCGCATATGCGATGCACCCGGAGCTCTGCATACGGCCCAGAAAGTCTGCAATAAAGTAAAAATGTTCACACCAGGAAGAGAGAAGTGAAAAGTTACTGTGATAACCACTAAATGTTCCCTATACAATGTTTACAAATATTGTTGTATATATTTGTTGCTTTAGGTTTTTGTTTTTGTTCTCCTAATGCCAGTGATGCATTAACAAACAGATGCTGGAACCAGCAGGATGTGGGCAATGGTTTGGGTAGTTACCTTTACACTTTATCTCTGATATTGTGACTCTCTAGCAGCCACTATTTACTTTACTCTTTTTGTGTATTTTATGTCATGACAAACATTTTATGCTCTAAGGGCTGGATCCAGACTTAAGTAAGGGCTTGATATTAGTTACACCTGGGCTAAACCATGTTAATTGCAGAGGAGTGATATTTTATCTGCTGCAAACAGTATTAGAGTTGAGAGGTGATGTTTCCTATCCCAAGTCTAAATAACAGTGTGATAGTAAAGCTGGTCAGTATCTGTGTGCAGTAAGCAATTCAAAGATATATCCCTGCATGCAAAGAATACAATTACCTTAACTCCCCCTGAAATCAACATGGTTTAGACCAGGAGTAACTAAGTTCCAAGAGCTATGAGGACGGCCGTAATGACATTGCGCACCCGTTAGGTGCCCATAGGTCTGGATCCGGCCCAGAGTTTGTAAATGGAGACTTTGGAGGTGTTGCCTTTAGCAACTAATTATATCATTCCCTGTAATGTTCTGCATAAATGTTTGCAGAAGTCCGGTGTCTGGAACGAAGGGCGCTTGCCCCATATCACTTATTCCCGTCCCATTCAGACAAAGCGTAACTTGAGCTTCGACGGCTTGCGTTCTGCGGGGTGTGCATGGGTGGTGGCTCGTAGAGGACATATAATAGGGGGTATGGCCATGCAAGAGCACCCAATCCAGAGCTGAACGGAGATGTGGAAAGAAACTGTGTTTACATTGAAGCCGTTGTACTATGCACAGGTCTAAGCCTGGAGGCCGCCACTCCACGTCTTACTTCTGACCTGTCCGTGTATTATTCATGCTGCGCGCTAGTTTTTTAACTGCTGGTGAATGGTTTTCATCTCAAATCTTATTTATGTACAGTAAAAAATTAAAATCAATAAATATATATATATATGCATATTTTTCTAAATAAAGAATATCTTTATATTGTTAGAATTTAGTGTGATTATGTGCCTCTTGAAGTGCTTGCACTATTCATAAAGTTTTTATTTTACAATTTAGTCTACAATGCTCTACACGGCATTTGTGCCATGTATTATGGATTATGTATTATGGATTATGGATTATGTATTATGGATTATGTATTATGTATTATGTAAAGAGGAGAAGGTCGTGGTAAGAACGACTCTTTTTCGAAAGGGCTGTTTCATGCCATCCAGTTACAAACTGGCTCACAAATCGATTGCTTCTGCCTCAAGAAGGATAAGCAATCAATCATCCCCGGAACGAACAGTGATCGCCGAAAAATGTATTTATTTTACCCTAACCCTTATCCTAATCCTTACCTCCATTTCCATTACCCTCTTTTCCCTGCATCCTGACCCTAAGACTTCCTTCACCCCTGCCTAACGATAAGACTCCCTTCCCCGCAGCCTGACACTAAGACTCCCTTCCCCGCAGCCTGACACTAAGACTCCCTTCCCCGCAGCCTGACACTAAGACTCCCCTCCCCGCAGCCGGACCCTAAGACTCCCCTCCCCGCAGCCGGACCCTAAGACTCCCTTCCCCGCAGCCTGATACTAAGACTCCCTTCCCTGTAGCCTGACCCTAAGACTCCCCATAGACTCCTTTCTATTCACCTGTCTGGTCAGTGTGGCAGGATCTGCAGTGGCAGTTTCAGAATGAATGAATGGGTAAGTATGGTGATCGGTATACTTACCCATTCATAAAATTATAATTTTTTTATAATTAGCAGCATTTTTTAAATAGAGACATCCAAAAATTAACATTTTCGTCTGTCTCTATTTCGTAAACAGTATGTTCGCATGCTGACTGCATCCCCATTTTCCTGGGCTGCTTTTGCACCTGCTATGTGATGTTATTGAATGCAATCCAAAGGACTCATTGAGTGCACTTATTATACATACCACCACCACAATTACTGCCCGCAATACAGCCTGTGCACTGCACCATATCTGGATTGGGTCGATGGGATCCAGACTTATGTAAGTGCTTGAAATGAGTTACTCCTGGGCTAAACCATGTTGATTGCAGGGGAGTCATATTTCATCTGTTGCAAACAGTATTAGAGGTGAGAGGTGATGTTTCCTATCCCAAGTCTAAATAACAGAGTGATAGATAGTAAAGCTGGTCAGTATCTGTGTGCAGTAAGCAATTCAAAGATATATCCCTGCATGCAAAGAATACAATTACCTTGACTCCCCCTGAAATCAACATGGTTTAGCCCAGGAGTAACTCATTTCAAGCACTTAAGTTTGGATCCATCCCGATGTCTTTAGAAGCATAATCATCTATCCCTATGCAGTAAATAATGCTTTTGCGCCTCTTAGTGGATGAAAGAGAGACTACAGCCATAAGTGCGATTAAATGCAAATAGCATATCAAAGTTTTATTGCTACTTCCAAATAATCAGGTTCATTCGTTCTTATTGCTTTGTGGGAAATCTTGCAGCATCTGGGTCTGTATGAGACTATGGAGAATAAACTTGATGACCGATCGGAACTGTTAATCCTAAACCTGTGGCTTCTTATTAGCTGATTGGTGGATTATGAGAGGGCCTACTGAGGTGGTTGCCTAATTTTACCCTTCACTGGGCAGTCGTTGGACCCATTGGTGACATTAGTTTTTAATACTGTGATTTACTGAATGTTGTTGTAATGCTGATATGGACTATAATGTAAATAATGAAGGCGCTGAATCTACAACTAGTGTTTGGGAGCATGAGAGTATTGGCATACATCAGTTTTCTGTGTACAGAATGTAGGACGCAGAGTCTAACCAGGGACTTGGAATTCGCTGAAACCCCTGATGGTGGGCACAGATTTTGCTGTAAATATTTTACAAATATTTTTTTTATTACTATCTATTATTACAACAACATAATACTCTAGCAGTGTTTACTTCACTATTTTATTATTACTATTATTTGCGCCCTGGAGTTAGACATGACCCGTGCATGGCAGGTGTAAATTTGTTATGGGCTTGCATCATGTGCGTTGAAAAATAATGCTGAGATACGTCACACCAGCTGGTGATGTTCATCTCTGGATCAGTCCAAGTATCAAGTCGTACTAATAGGTCACAAGTGAGGCCGTACTAATAACCTATAGAGTGCCATTACTTCTACTCCCTTTCTGCCACTAATTCCTCTCCCTGTGTAACCAAGCATCTGACTTGGCTGCTTCATTGCTTTGTTACACACAACCCTGATTTGCATAACTCCACCCCTACCTTGCCATAATTGGTCAAAGCTGAATTCCTCTTATATTAAGCCTTGCCCCATTTTTAGCAACTGAGTCAACACTTAAGGCCAGATTAACTAAGCTGCAGCTTTGGAAAAGTGGAGATGTTGCCCATAGCAACCAATCAGATTCTAGCTGACATTTTCTAGTATGTCATGGGAAAGTGAGAGCTAGAATCTGATTGGTTGCTATAGGCAACATCTCCACTTTTTTTCCAAACCCGCATTTTAGTAAATCTGCCTCTTAGTAGATAAGTAAAGTGTGTTCCAGAAATACTTTTATGGGGTGTACAGAAAGGGGGGCACGGATCCCAATCACCAAAGACCGTTGACCTCTTGGAGGCAATGCAGGAGGTTCCATTAGAATGCCTCGGCATGCTAACTGCTGTCACCTCTTTGCTCATAGTCAGGTACCAATTCCCCTCCCTTGATTCATCATTGGTGGAAGGTCGGGGGAGGGGAGGACGACCAACAGGAATAGCTATAAAATCATTTGTATATTCAATATGATTATTGTTGCGGATTTGTAAGGCAGCAAAAACAAGACAAATCTTTCAGTTAAATCCATTTTACTGTTCTTTATATTTATAATTTAACATTTAAGACACTGTAGCACCATACATTATTAAGACATGTCTTTTGTGTGTTGGGATAGGAGAGAGTGCCAAGCTATAATGTAAATTACATTAATAGGAGAGTTCTTAGAGTATCTTGGCTGGTTTCCACACAAAACGCAACATCGGGCGGCTGCGTTCCGTTGCGGGTAGGGTACATTGGTATTGCGCCTGTGCAGCCCCAATTTTCAGACTTCCATTTAACCTAGCCATATACTACTGTGACACATTTAATGGTAAAAATACAATTTATGACCACAAGGTGGCAGCAATGATACATAAATGAACCAATAAACCTACTTTGACTTATCTCTATGAAACAAAATATCCTATTTAAGCTGACTATTATACCCTTAACAGGGGAAGTTCTGACTCTGTGGTATAAGTAGTGTATTACATGTGCTGAATAGCTTAATAGCAATGTAATAAACCTCTGTATGATGCGGTAGAGGTGTGAGATGTGAATGACCCACACTGGTGCTTCAGATTATATTGATGGTTAATACTGCTCAGCGATGTATAATACAGGTCAGAGGCCCCAAACCATGGACCGGAATCACATGGTGCGGATTTTTAGGTACAGAGCCACAGTGCAATGTACGTAGTGGTTATTACGTAGATTCACTAACGATTTAACTAAAAGGAGGCGTGTCTGTGCCACCTTGGGGGAAATGTGGGTTAGGGGGAGGTATGGAAAGAGCCGTGGAGGGCGGGGGAAGGGATCTTTGGGCCGGATCCAGACCTACGTTTCAACGTGTAGCGTATTTACGGTAATTACTATGCACTCCCCTCGATCATACGTATTTTGCCGTTTTACGCTTTCCAAACCCAACCTTAACTTTTTCAAGCGTAACTCCTGTCGTTCGTAGTGGCTGCACGTACTTACGCGCCTGAGCACGCCCATACTGTACGATTTAAATGCCTCTGAAGCATTAATACGGGTGTCATATGTCTGGCTCACCCCTTCGTCCGTCGTAAGAACACGCAGAGTTTCGGGTCGTAACATCTGCCGTGCGCATGTGCAGAACATGCAAAACTGCGTTTTTACGACTCTGGCTGGCGTAAATGCGCCAGCGATCATAGCTTTGGATCTGGCCCTTTGTGTGTATTTTCCTTCTTAAGAAAGAAAACATGCACGGTTACTTAAGGTAACCCTATGGCACCTTCGTACTAAAAACGGAGGCGGGTTGTGAGGCTGGATGGGTGTGGATCCGGCCGCACCTAACTTACTTTTAATTGTGATTTCGGTCCCATGTCATTTTTTAGGAATCCCTTTCCACCAAAAATACAGGGCCATATTCAGAGATCCGTCCAGCAATTGGTCCGCAAATATATGCACGGACAGAGCAAGTTACACCCACCAAAACCCCAGTCTGTTACATGCCGCCGAACGGCATACTCACCGCCAGATTCCCCGCTCGCCGGCGCCATCTTCCGTCCCCGGCGTCCTCCTCCTCCTCAGCATGCCGTGACTCCCAAAATTAGCCATGTGGAGAGCACCGTCCGCCCGAAGGACAGACGCACGCTCTCCTGTGTACAGCCGTTGCCAGGCAACGGCCAATTGTAGTCAGGGAAGCTGCTGGCCAATCAGGGCACAGCAGCCTCTTCTTAAGCCCAGACAGCCCCTTAGTCCACGCTGGTTATAGATCCTGGTTACAGCTCTGTGCCTGCTACTCTCTGTATCTCTCTTGCCTTGTGCTATTCTTTTGATTCTTCAATGTCCCATCGTTATTCCTGCCCAATACCTTCTGTCTTGCCCTCAGTGTTCCATATTCCCTTTCTCCCACCTTGCTGTTCAGTCCTTCCTTGTATTTACCTATACAATTCCTGTGTGCCTGTGTCTGTTAACCCCTTCGGGGGTTGCCCCAGTGAGTCCAGTGTGTCTTGTTAGTCCCATCGATCCCATCTGTCTTTTGTCATTGTTTAGTGGTCTCTGTTGTTCGTTACAGGCCAGGCACTACTGTCCTGTCTCTTCCCTTTTCTTTTATCTGTTCCTTTGTCTCTTCTTCCGGGTGTTGCCACTGAGGCCGCGACCTGTGGGTAATCCGGCAGCGCCAGACTATCCTCACCATCAGAGGCTCTAGTGAAGAACACGGTCCTGCTAGACTCCGCGCCTCGGTCTGCTGCATCCGCCACGCTCCCAAGATCTTCCAGGTGGTTTCACCTGCATCCACAGCACCTCCGAACTCTATTCAGCTCTCCAGTACCTGCTCCTGCTCCCCCTTGACTACCGGTACCGTAACACAGTCACTTGCTAATCTGTGCCCATGGAGACTTCCGTCTCCGCTGCCATTTCCGAGTGTATGTGTCCTCCGCCCATGCGTATCTTTGTAATCCCACCCACTTCCCTTCATTTTAACCCCCCGCCCATTTCTATGTAAATTCCTCTGTGCGTATTTTTCCGCCGGAGTTCCGTGCGGAATTTCCCACGTCCGATACTCAAGTCGATCCGCTAGGCACTTATAGTCTACGTTAACTGCGTATAAAAAGTTACTACGCATTCGCACTTTAAACGTACTTAAAAATACGCACGGAAAGCAGAGAAACTGCGGTTCTCTGAATACGCCCCACAGTGTGGAAATTCATGGTCTCCCTGGCTTAGATTCTATTCTGCGCAATGTGCCTGCAGAGCGTCCTTTCACGCAATTCTACATCACGGTTAGGGAAGTGCCTATTTCTGCCTATGATGGTAGCTAAACAGAATGAATTTCATCTCACACCGCTATGGGCGCTATGCACTTTGGTCCGGATTCATAATTACGCAGTTTTCGTCTTACGCATTTCTGTACGTAGGTTGCGTAAACGCGGTCTAAAGACTACGGACAGAAATGGTACGTAGATAGCATAAATAATTTTTAAAACAACGTACGTAAGACGAAAACTACGTAACTGCGAATCCGGATCTTTGCGTCTAATTCCGTCATCATTGTCATAGAGTAGAATCTGACCCATTGAGTGTTGGGAGTAATTTACTTATGATTGTGGTTAAAAGCAGACTTGTGAAAAGCGATTGCGATGTTGTGCAGTCACATGACTATTATTAGGCGGGTGCGCCTAGGGTTTTAATGTATTTGACTGTGTTTTGTGGCCATTTGCGATGCAGGAAAACCCTTACATATGATTCTGCCTTACGCACCCAATTTACATAGGGCAGGGGTCAGTACTCGGAAGGTTGCACACTTCCCTGGCATGTGTGTACTTTAGGATCATGCGCATGGACTTTATATGAATGTGATCATAGATAAATCAGGAGGTGGTGAGAGAAAGGACAGAGGTCTATATTGTGCTTACTTATCCACATCAAAAACAAAAGTCTGGTCGTAGCCCATTGAGGTATATAATATCATTCACTATCACACACAGATTTATCCTAATAGATGTGCATCGCCTCTGGGAACCTCTGATTGAGGGCACACATGCCAACATTCATTTTTCCTTTCTCTGGGAGATCCCAAAGTGTAACATGGCACAATCACAGGTGTACCGCAAGTCCATCCTCATGACTTGCTGGGTAATGACAGGAGAGAGTCTGTGCTATGCTGACATATCTCCCTACAGGTCATTATGACTTGCTGGCTAACGGCAGTAGAAAAGCTGTACTATGCTGCCATATCTCTCTGCAGCTCCTCATGAGTTGCTGGATAATGACAGGAGAGAAGCTGTGCTATGCTGAAATATTTCCCTGCAGCTCCTCATGGCTTGCTGGGTAATGACAGAAGAGATTGTGTGCTATGCTGACATATCTCCCTGCAGATCCTCATGACTTGCTGGGTAATGACAGGAGAGAGTCTGTGCTATGCTGACATATCTCCCTACAGGTCATTATGACTTGCTGGCTAACGGCAGTAGAAAAGCTGTACTATGCTGCCATATCTCCCTGCAGCTCCTCATGAGTTGCTGGATAATGACAGGAGAGAAGCTGTGCTATGCTGAAATATTTCCCTGCAGCTCCTCATGGCTTGCTGGGTAATGACAGAAGAGATTGTGTGCTATGCTGACATATCTCCCTGCAGATCCTCATGACTTGCTGGGTAATGACAGGAGAGAGTCTGTGCTATGCTGACATATCTCCCTGCAGATCCTCATGACTTGCTGGGTAATGACAGGAGAGAGTCTGTGCTATGCTGACATATCTCCCTGCAGATCCTCATGACTTGCTGGGTAATGACAGGAGAGAGTCTGTGCTATGCTGACATATCTCCCTGCAGCTCCTAGTGACTTGCTGGGTAATGACAGAAGAGAAGCTGTTCTTGGCTGACTTGACCTTTCACGCCTTCCAGCCCCAGCCTCTCTCCAAGTCATTCTCTAGAAGTCAGCATGCCGCAAGGAGCCTTCATATCCAGCCAGCAGTTGCAAGCTAAAAGTAAGGAGTAGAAAAGTCTTGAAAGCTAAATTATTAGATTAATATATGTATAAATATATAAATTATTGGAAGTTTAGAATTAATTGAAAATACTAAATTGGGACCTGCTCTCTTTAAGATTTTTTTTTTATTATCTCACAATTTCCCTTCCCTTTATAACACATCTAATACAGGACTCCTCAGTCATTATTAAAAGGATGCCTTGAAAAACTTATTGAGACCCTAAAGTGTGCCTCGAAGTGAGAAAGTCTAAATGCTGTTGGTTGAGATAATGATCACAGTCTTCTTTACTACACGGCATCTCCTGACATTACCCATGAACCCTTGCGGCAAACCAAACAGCGCTTAAATCTATGGTCTTATAAAATATGTACATTCCTGACAGCTTATTAAAATTTCCCACTCTGACGTCAGCCATTCCAAATTTAATGCCTTCCTTCCCCCAAATATTCCCGGCATGAATATGTAATATGTTTAATGGCAGCGATCAATTTAAATTGTCTTTAATTTTTTTTAAAACTCCTCGCCTAATGAACGTGTGAAATATTGACGTTCAAAACCACCACCCTCCTCGTTTCCTTTCCAAGCAATATTAAATATTCATTGAATGTTTTCACTTTTTATTTTTCATTTTTTATGAATGTTTTATTTTATTTTTTCCGTGTTGTCTTCTACGATGTGCCCTAAAGACGTTACATGTTCAGAATTAGTCCACAATGTCTATGTCAATATTCAGTGGAGCCACGGTGAACTGCTAGCACTGAGCTGATCCTTTCAAAGGTGCCTTAACCAGCTTGTGTCAACAAGACTGTGAACTTAAAAATTGTTGGGATTTGGTAAATACACTATAGTACTGTGTTGTAGGTCTGCAAAGCCCATATACCACATGTCTGTCAGAATTTAATCAGGCTTCTCCGGGCTTTGAAAATGGCTAATTTATTTGTGAAAAATGCTCTCTGTACACTTTAACATATTTTTGTGGTGGCCTAACACTTTCCTCCGTGTTGTGAGTAATTGAACTAGTCACATTTAATTAATGTGCCCAACGCGCTTTATAGAAGCTGTGACCTACTTTGAAAAAGAGAGAAACTCAGTTATTAGATAATGCTGGAATTGTGTGGTCTTGCGGTTGTGTGACAGAGCCGCAAAATGGTTCAACCCGGTGGCCCGTACCATTGTTTTGGTTGATGCTAATTGGAGTGAGAAAGTTTCTATGCCTTATTAATCGAAGGGGTGAAAATCACAACGATCGTTGCAGGGGGAATGATATTATTGCTGTTGGCTGTATTTATTTCTGTTTATGTTGTATTTCTCACCCTGGTGAGGGACAGCACTTGGAGAGGTACAGATTGGCCAGGCCTGACATAGTGAATACTTTGCTTTCCCATGCTTCAGGATTGCTGACCTTTAATGAGATCCCGGAGGGAAGCCGCAGATGCATGCAGGAGCCGGGCTTAATGATGCAGTTTATGCAAATCGCGTTATTAAGCCCCGCCCCTTGACTAGTATTGACAGGGTTGCCGACTTTTTAGAGCTTTCCTCTGGGAGAACCAGGAGGGAAGCCATGGATTTCTGCAAGGGGGCGGGGCTTAGTGATGGGATTTATGCAAATGCTGCTATTAAGCCCCGCCCCTGTCTATCACTCCTGTAATCTCCAGCATTTCAGGGGATGGGCGGGGCTTGATGACATCATCAAGCCCCGCACATCCCTAGTAACGCTAGGGATTACAGTAGTAATTGATGGCTGGTGGGGCTTGCGGGAGCTTTGCCGACTCTCCTGGGATACTGGGAGGCTTGCCCAAATTTCGGGAGTCTCCCGGATATTCCAGGAGAGTTGGCAACCCTGATTAATGACCCATATTTTTTAGTTTTAATTTCGATGGGGGCGGGGCTTGATGACACAAATTGCATCTTCAAGTCTCTCCCTGTCCCTAGCAGGCAGGGGAGCAGGACTCAAAGGCTGTGGTTTCCATTAAACCATGGGCCTCAGGTTCCTTGTGGGAGGTTTGCAGGTTTTCCCGGGATACCGGGAGACCTGGCCGAATTTCTGGAGTCTTCTGGACATTCCAGGTCGACAACCCAGCCATACTTTAAGCCCCACCCACTTCATTGTGAAGCAGAGGCGGAGCCACAGTACTGCTATGTACATGATGTTGCGTGAACTAGCCCCCAATGAAGCATGAAGGCGGGGCTTAATGAGACCTTTTGCATATTTATACACTACACAGAAGGTGTAAACTTGGAGGCGATTGAGAATGGTATCTCGGCTTTGGTGTAATATTATTATTTTATTACACTGCTAATGTTTCTGTTTTGGTTTTTACAACATAAATTGTATACATTTGCGTGATTGGATTGCAATCCGGTGTTTCGTTTTTTCGACGCTTCAGTCGCCCGCGAGATCCTCGCTCCTGACCCGTTGCCGTTTTCAGTGGGGTGGCGCACTAGTTTTTAGGTAGGGTGAAGGTGTCCGAATATCCGTGCAAGCAATGGGTTGCGCTGCATTTGGATCTTTGGATCCGGTTCCCTTTCATACTGCTCTCCATTGTTTTCACAGATGTCATCTTTTACATAGGACATTCTACACAAGTATGGTCAAATACCAGCATTGGATGTGTAGGATATGGTTTGATCCGTTACATCATTAAAGATACATGTTCCTGTCGTTGTAGGGGGCGTGGCCAGGGCTGCCATGAGGGGAGGGACTGCTGGTACTGGAGTCCTGGGCCCGCCCCTGGGTGTGGCCACTCCATGGGGGTTGTAGTGCTGGACAATTCTTAAGCCCTTCCCATCTATGTGCACACGGGCATTAGTTTGCTTAAGCTATCTGTGTTTAGGATTATAAATACACCTCTACACATAGCATTGAGCCTGGTAATATCAGCACATGCACACACCAGATGTTACCATAGAGGGATCTCCTAATGTATGGAACTCACTTCCAGGAAGGGACCAGCACTTTACTTCCGCATGTTCCGCAGTTCCACAGATGGACGCGGATCTGTGCAGAGAAGGTAAGATAGGGTTCTCGATACGGATATGTCCATATAGCTTGGAGACCTTTGCCCAGTGTCTCTTTTTGTCCTTCTATTAAATTGTTGTCAGTAGTTCACAAACGGTTCTGCACTGTAACTGTGATGTGGTGTACTGTGTTCAGCCTGCAGGGGGCACTGTTGCGTCAGGCTTTCTCAGATAAGCCTGGCATTTGGCAGTACATGCAGATAAGCCCGCCGTCGTCTGTAGACACAGAGAATCCTGAAAAGCTGGAGACGTTTAATCCAGTCATAAAACAAAAGGTTTTTTTTTCTGTTTTTACAGAATTACGTAAACTGGGCCTGATGCAGACTGAGACACACGAACGCATCTGGCATATTTTAAAAACTCAGCGCAAAAGTATAGATGTGATATAGACGCAAACATGACAGCAGCTCTAGAACCACGGACGGCATGTGGACGGTTGTGGCTTACCGGTATGATGTGCCGATTTGCCACACATCGTATTCCGGCAATGCAGTCGTGACAGGAAGGATTTTTTTTTCAAGTCAAGATGCGATTGCTCCGACGACGACAGGTAGAATTTTCCCCAACCCTAACTCTTACCCTAATCCTTACCCCAACCCTCCCCTTCTGTCAGCCTAACCTTATCCTTCCATGTCCCACAGCCTAACCTTAACCCTAACCTTAACATTCTATGCTCCCCCAGAATAACCTCCTTCTTTATCCATCTCACCTTAACCCTCCATGTCTCGCAGCCTAACACTAGCTTTCCCCTTCTTTCAGCTTAATCTTAACCTTCCATATGCCACAGTCTTCTTTGTATGAGCCTAACTCAACCTTCACCAGCTCGTGCAGCCCATCCCTGTAGGCTGCCGCAGCCCATGTCGGATGGAACACAATTCACTATTGAGAACAGCTACTTAATCCACACTATTTTAACACTGAAACGACCGCAATTCAACCGCATCCCTGTACGGACACATTACAGCCAAGGGCAATGCAGATGTGTTCCCAATCCAAATGCCAGTGCTCTCCGTCCATTCCGTCATTTAGTGAATCCCAAACAGCAGATATCACTCATTTCTTCTAATCAGGAATTGGCTTCTCCTAGTGTCGCTGCCCCCATCATGGTTTGTCACTCAGGGATCTGTCTGCACCTAACTCACTCTTTGGTGTGAATACGGCCCAGTATTAGGAGTGAACGCAACATAAGCACGTTGAGCCTGATCCAGACTCTCGCACGCTTTCCGTGCGTGCGGGAGTCTGTAATTACGCGAGACAGAGGGCAGGGCACGCCCCCCTGTCACTCCCCTCTGTCGTGCGGGCTTTATGGCAGCTTACGCCGCCATAAGCCTGCCTTAAATGGAACGTACGGATCAGGGGTCCGTACGACCGCTGATCCGCTGCAGTGTGGGAGCCCCCTCCCACCGACCGCTGATCCGCTGCAGTGTGGGAGCCCCCTCCCACACTGTACAATTTACATGCTTCCCCCGTCTGCTTTAGCGGAAATGGGCTCGGACGGAACAAAGTACTATAGTAACCCTAGCGTAACATATGGAGGGCGCATGCACATCATAATATACAGTACAGACATACAGGGCAGGGATGGACAGCATAGTACATAATAATATACAATATAAATATAAGAATATCACAAAAATACAATAAAGTGAATCCAGCACAGACAGCAAGGCAACATGCGAGGTGTCAAGCTTGGCAGATCAGGGAGGAGGGGATAGAGCGCACTAAGAGGTTGAGAGTGAGCCATCAGGTGGGGATGGGGTAAAAGGTTACCAGAGGGAGGCAGGAGGGTACAAAGAGGGTTTTAATTTTCTATCCTGTCCAAAATTATTATTGGATGAAATTTTTATGTAAAAGTAACTCCCATTGGAGGGTGTGCCCTTGTTTAGTTTATGTTCTTGTTTTAATCCCCTTCTTTCTTTGATAAAGTGTAATTAAGGTACGGAACAAGGAAGAGATACTAATGGGTGTAGTATACTGGACCTAAAGTAATTTGATCAACGTTCACACACTTGACAATATTAGGTTGATAAGAGTATGAAGGTTGACAAAAATGAACTCAACAAGGTTGTTATCCTAATAACACTAAGGTCTAAAGTGTTATTGTGCCGACCTTACTGATATCAAAAGTCCAAAACCAACCATAACCCTAACACTCCCTTAAATGCAGCCTAACCTCCTCCCTAACGCAGCCTAACCCTTCTCTATCAGCTGTTCAGCAGTGTCAAGCCACAGTCCGTCGTGAAGGTAAGTAGCGGATACTTGACCGTGTCCGACACAGAGAACAGGTAATAGGCATTGCATTCAACGCCCAGGACAACAGGAGCTCTACTGTGCATCTGGTGAATATTAAGAAAGTCCATGGAAAACCCTCAGGGGAATAAGCTTATTAAAACCTATGACTCATAAGAAATTAGAGACTGTTGGCATCGCTGGGCTCCGTAAATGTGGACACAGCTAATACTATAAACATTTACTACCCTTTTATTAATGACTTTGAAGTTTTTGCAAACAGGGTACTAGTAGCCATTATATTCTTGGCATTGACTTATCGATGATCGCTGCTGTATATACAACGTGTTTAAAAACTACTGCTTCAAATCTTGTCATGTTAACATCCCCTGATATTAGCCATAGACGTGTCCCTTAATGTTCTGTGTAGTTTAGAGAACACCGGTGACATTGCTGACATACAGTACAGAAGGTAAAGACGTGAAGCTCCTGAAATATGTGACATCTTGGACATTTGGGGGTAGATCCAGACTTACGGGCTAGTTACGTTAGAACGCGTAGTGCATTAACGCTAGCGTAATTTCTATGCACTCCCTTAGGCACTTCCCTCGCTCCTACGTACTTTTGCCGTTTTGCGCTGCCCAAACCCTACCTTAACTTTTCCTAGCATAAGTACTGATTTACGTTTGTGACTGTCCAAATTTAAATGGCTCCCTCCGCCTACAAAGCGTAATTACGGGTGTCGTATTGATGACCCCGCCCCTTCATTCGTAGTGACACTGATGGTATGTGCGTTCAGCGTTACGTGGCATAATGTAACATCTGCCGCACGCATGCGCAGTAAATATAAATAGCCGATTTGACGTCATCGGCTAGCGTGCTTAGCACAGGATCTGCCCTTGGAGGCTGATCCAGAGTCAGGAGTGATTGAATAAATAGGTGCAATTAGGCATGTCGTTGTCGATCCGGCAAACTCTATGTCGACACCGATGCAACTGTCAGTGCAGAAAGCTTTCTAATTTGTATATCGCAGCAGGCACGATGTTGAATGTTCCTCTGTTGACCATTTCCATACAGTTAAGCTTAGACTGCTGGAAGGGGATATTTAGGGTTAGGCTGTGGAGAAGGGATGGTTAATGTTAGGCTGCAGGGCGGGGATTGTTAGGGTAAGGGAACGGTTAAGGTTAGGCTGCGGGAAGGAGATGGTTAGGGTTCGGCTGCAGAACTGGGATGGTGAGGGTTAGGCTGCAGAACGGGGATAGTTAGGGTTAGGCTGCAGAGAGGGAACGTTTAAGGTTAGGCTGCAAGATATGTAGGGTCAGACTAAGCTGCGGGTTTGGAAAAGTGAAGCAACCAATCAGATTCTAGCTCTCACTTTCCTATTACATACTAGAGAATGTGAGATAGATTGGTTGCTATGGGAAAAATGTCCACCTTTTCAAACCCGCAGCTTAGTACATTTGGACCTTAGGGTTATGCTGCGGAGAGGGGAGGTTAAGCTTTGTGGTGGGGATTGTTAGGAGACTGTTAAGCTTAGGCTGGGGGAAGGGGATAGTTAGGGTTAGGTTAAGAAGAGGGGGCGGTTAAGGTTAGGCTGCGGGACAAGGATGGTTAGGGGGAAGTTAAAGTTAGGTTGAAGGAAATATCTGTCGCCGTTGGAATCTTCAACAACACACCAGGAACGACTCTATCTCGCCAGACACTTTCTCGCAGCCGTCATTTCATTGCCAGAGAGTGATTTTTCAAAATACAGACCATCGGAACAGCAGACTACACCCGTGCAAATATGCGCCTAGATAACTCTTTTTTGCACTGTGAGCGGAGCATATAATAAAAAAAATGTTTTGAGTCCAGTGAAATTATTGACTGATTTTGCGTTAATTCTAAACTCTCATGTGGAGTTGAACTATAAAACGTCAGCTCTCGGCCCATTCTAATTTGATATTTTAAATTTGCTCCCCCCTGCAGGTCTTTTGCCAAGGTGCAAATTAGCATTTCCAGTGGCGGGGCGGGTGTGTGCGCGATAGTGAGAGAAGGAGGTGTTCTAATTGTTCAGTATCAGCAATGGCATACACAGACCCTCCAACATGACCCATTCCATGAGGTACAATTTAATCCGCTCCGGAGCTTCCAGCTGTCTCTCACCTGGAATAAATGAATTAACGGCTATTTCAAAAACTATTTCCTCTTCAACAATGGTGGTTACCATAGTAACTGACAGCTGGAAACTGAGGAGCAGAGTATTTTGTACCTAATGGAATGGGGGCCGTATGCAGAGTTTATCGTTTTTGACTACTGCGCATGCGCAATAAATTTATAACGTAATCTACGGATCTTTTCCTTACGTAGATTGTGTATATACGTTCTTTAAGACCACATATACGCAATCTACGTATGGAAAAGATACGTAGATTACGTTACAAATTTACTGCGCATGCGCAGTCAAGAACGTTAAACTCCGGACGTATATCTTATACGTCCTGCATACGGCCCTGGGTCATGTTGGAGGTGATGCCATACAGCATAATGCCAGCTGTATAATTTTAGACATCGTTTGAATTTAGAAATCATATATTTCGGCATGGGGACAATGGCCAAAGTTCTCATTTCAACTGCTGTTCAACTGCTGTTCACGTGCGCTCATGTGCTGTGCTTTCCCAGTTAGCGGATAGGGTTAGGATCAGTACTGTAGAATGTTGAACACACATGTCGCCGTTCCAATATTTGATAAGATAGGAGTCACGGTAACAACTCTCTGATAGAAATCTGCTAATCAGTGAACGCTTCCGGACATTAATGGACTACCTATGGGCCCTGTGCCTTATAATAATAATAATAATAATATTGTTTAATAATATTGAATACTTTTTGTTAATGACATATGTTTATTTGTTTAATAATTGTTAATGTTTTAAAAAATTGGTTTATTAAAATTGTTCGTTGGTGAAATGTAAAAATGTATTAGGAGATCATTTGCGAGGGGACCCCAAGATTTTGTGTGCGAAGGGGCCTCCACATGGTTTAATCCATCACTTTTGTGCCAGCGAGCCGTATTCACACCTAAGAGTTGACAAGGGAAATCTCCTGTTATCGGCACCATACATCTCCTCTGCGGGGACCGATAATCCTAGCAGAAGAGGGGAGGGGGGAGGCAGCACTCTCTATGGTGCTGCTGCCGAGCTATGTACAAAGCTGCTCTGTCAGAGCAGCATAGTGCATAGATCTGCAGCAGCGGTTATTACAGGGAGAAATACAGACAAGAATCAGGCGTAGCAGCGCGGATTCGGCAGATCCCTGTCTGTACTACTCCCTGCAATAGCCGCTGCTGTACATCTATGTACTATGCTGCTCTGACAGCATTGAAGGTATTATTCAAAGCTGACAGAGCAGCTTTGTACATAGATATACAGCAGCAGCTATTGCAGGAATAGGGAGCATTCAGCTTGCTGATTGGCTCCCTTAAAATATCGGGAGCTTTCTCCCGATATTTATTAACTTTCCAAAAACCCAAATAATCACACCCGAGCGTTTCTGGTGCGTTTATTTGGTGTAGAGGGGAGGGGGGAGGCAGCGCTCTCTATGATGCTGCTGCGGAGCTATGTACAAAGCTGCGCTGTCAGAGCAGCATAGTGCATAGATATACAGCAGCGGTTATTACAGGGAGAAATACAGACAAGAATCAGCCATAGCCGCGCTTCACACAGCGGAGATTTGGCAGATCCCTGTCTGTACTACTCCCTGCAATAGCCGGTGCTGTATATCTATGCACTATGCTGCTCTGACTGCTTTGAAGGTATGATTCATAGCTGTCAGAGCAGCTTTGTACATAGATATGGAGCAGCGTCTATTGCAGGGATAGGGAGCCATTCAGCTTGCTGATTGGCTCCCTTAAAATATTGGGAGCTTTCTCCCGATATTTATTAAACTTTCCAAAAGACCAAATAATCGCACCGGAGCGTTTCTGGTGCATTTATTTGGCGTTTGGATAAACGATCTTGGCCACTAACTAGAGCGACTATTTGCCCAATCGCCCAATAATTGGGTGATCGGGCCAATAATCGCTCTAGTGTATGGCGGCTTCTTAGATGTGAATACAGCGCAGCACGTTTACGGTCGGAGTTCAGAACATCAGATTGGCAAACCGCGTTCTACAAATCTTGGGTTAAAATGTTAAATAATATCGTTACATGTGTTGTTAGGAAAACCTCCAGTGTGAGCCCAGCTTTATTTCATGAGTGTTAGAGGGTGGCCTTCTATACACTTGCACTGACGGCTGGAGCCAGTAGTGATCTGATATTGAGGTCTGGGTCACACATGTATCTGCACCTACGTCTCCGGTCCCCCATCCCCGTTTTTAATGGCACTTACACGTGTCATAGGGAGCCTTAACTAACCCTGCGTGTTTTCCCTTGTAAGTAGGGAAAATACGCACAGACTTTTTTTCCAAACCTCGCTCCCTGCCTAATCTGCCTCCTAACGTCCCCCGGAGGCTACCGTGCCACGCCTCCTCTTACCTAAAAATATCTGTGCGGTCTCTAAAGATTGCACGTGGTCAATCTAAGGGCTACGTAGATGGTGTAGTCAGACTGCCTATGAATGCTCAGTCAGCGATAATGGAATAATACGCACAAAGAGCCGTATGCAGAGAACCGTTTTCGCGGCGTATGTTTAGATACGTTTCAGCTGCCCGTGCATAGTAACTATATGCACGTAATTATACGGACTTGTGAATCGTGCTGTGTTTATACATCCAGATATGTGGCACAAAAATACGCATGTGAAAATTTAAATGAAAAGGGGCGGGAAGACATTTAAATGAAGGTATGTGGGCGTGACTAACATGAATCGCACGTACGGATACACATACGCACGTAACTGCTCACGGAAAGTTACAAGTGGTCTATGGAGGCGGAAGTCACCGACAGCACGGCCGAGAGAGGGGAGTGTCCTGGGTGTGAGGGGGTGTGGCCTGCACCGGCCGTGCGTATAATTGCGTTTCTTCATGGAAACGGTTCTCTGAATACGGCCCCTAATGAGCCTGAGCGTCTTGGGTGTCAATCTGGCCCTTTGTTTTAAAGAACGCTTATCCAGCATACAATGAAAATAAACCTCACTTATAAATAGGTTGTTCCAGGCTGCGATCCTTTGTGTATATCTCAGTTTCATCATTGTTGTGTCCACTTTGAGGAGAAATGTTTAAATATTAACGTTAATTCTGATACCTAACATGGAAGAGGTGAGAGGGTATGGGAGTTGTCTGGGACCACACACGGGGAGGCCTGTGACCCTGCTTCAGCTGTGAGATCTATGCAGGAGCTGCACTGTCCATCTCAAAGCACCTGAAATGTAAGCATTAGGGGTGTGGAAGGGTCGTAGGATGTCAGTTAGTGGGAAGCTGTTGATGTTCCGGCAATCTATAGAGAGTAATACAACTGACCGCAGGATTTAGGAGAGATTTCCAATTAAAATATAGATTTAATTTCAACTGCTCTACTCATGCTGCTTCCCCGCTGTGCTGCGGTCTGCTCTCTGCTTCCCCGCTGTGCTGCGGTCTGCTCTCTGCTTCCCTGGTGTGCTGCGGTCTGCTCTCTGCTTCCCTAATGTGCTGCGGTCTGCCCTCTGCCTCTCTAATTGTGCTGCGGTCTGCTCTCTGCTTCCCCGCTGTGCTGCGGTCTGCTCTCTGCTTCCCCGCTGTGCTGCGGTCTGATCTATGCTTCCCTAATGTGCTGCGGTCTGATCTCTGCTTCCCCGGTGTGCTACAGTCTGCTCTTTGCTTCCCCGGTGTGCTGCAGTCTGCTCTTTGCTTCCCCGGTGTGCTGTGGTCTGATCTCAGCTTCCCCGGTGTGCTTCGGTCTGATCACTGCTTCCCACAGACCAGCCAGAGCTAAGGAGTTGACAGGAGAGAGAAGACCGTGAGAGAGAGCAGAGCAGCTGATAGACCAGCCAGAGCTGAGGAGTTGGCAGGAGAGAGAAGACAATGAGAAAGAGCAGCTGATAGACCAGCCAGAACTGAGGAGTTGACAGGAGAGAGAGAGAAGACAATGAGAGAGAGCGGAGCAGCTGACAGACTGGCCAGAGCTGATGAGTTGACAGAAGAGAGAAAAGAAGAGAGAGACAAGAAATATGAGAGAGAGGAGCAATTGACAGGATGAGAGATAGAAAAGAAAGATCAGACAGGTAAGAGCCAAGAACAGGACATATTGGACAGATCATTGAGAGAACCAGGAGCTGGGACAAGGTAAGGAATTACGGGCCGTATGTAGACTCCCGGATGTATAACATATACGTCTGGGGTTTAACGTTTTTTGACTACTGTGCATGCGCAGTAAATTTATAATGTAATCTACAAATCTTTTCCATATATAGATTGCGTATATACGTATGTCAAAAACGCTAAACTTCGCGTATATGTTATACGTCCGGGAGTCTACATACGGCCCTACGTTTTTATTGATTGATTTAGATTTTTTTATGTCAGGGTTATGAAGGGGAACCTCACCAAACGTATGTCTGCTGGTTTGGTACTCCTATTGACATAACATTTTTTGGGTGTTAAAACATTTTCGGCAATGATACAGTCGACGTTATGGTGTCCTCTGTATCATTGTCAAGTGCGTGACTGCCACCCTGGCCACCAGAATCGATAAGAATAGAATGAACGCATGCCGTGTGCTTAAGTAGGCGTTTCATCGCGAACTGCGCAAGCAGATGTTACGCATCATTATGTACAGAGTTGATTTTCGCAACGTGCACAACTCCGTGCGACAGGGCGCAACGACACTCCATACGCAATGTGCGTGGGGGAAGGCTTTTAAAGTGTACAGTGGAGTGGGTTAGGCAGTTCCGCACGTCCGAACGCTATGCCCGCCCAACAATACGCACACAGAAGTTAAGCTAGGGCTATGGTCGCGGATGTTGCCTAACTTCCATTAGTGATCGGGGCGCACTGGCATTTGTCGTTACTGGGCATGCGTAGTAATATGTGTACGCTATTTACGTAGCGATCCGCTACGTAAATTGCGTACACGCGGTCTTTTGTTACGGACGGATGGACGGGCACAGAAATTGCAAGTCTGAATACGGGCCTAACTTATCGATCCTATAAGTGTTTACCGCCCGGAATATGTGTTACCCGGTGTTTTGTATACTGACGTTCTCATGAAATAATAAACGTTGTGTTCTATAAACCTATCAAACCTCTAGCAGTGTTTGTTCAATGCTCCCGCTTTATCATGTACATTCTTTGTTTCTCAATGTGCTAATACTTCAAGCTCCATATATAGAATGTCAAGAGCGTGTGGGTCTGGGATGCGAGAAGCGTAATGGTAAAGAAAAGCATTAATAGTTCCAGTTTGTTATTAGTGTACGGGAGACGGATACATTACACTCTCATAATATAGGGTCACCTAGTTACCGTTCCACCTTGGTCGATGTGCATTATGTTTGGATACTAATGTGAACAAATGGTCTCTTTGTCATGTTGGACAGATCTCACACACATTTAATATAGACGTTCCCATTACTCCTGCCAGGAGTTTTAAGTCATTTTATGAAGTGGTACAGCATTTGGACTTGATATATGGAAGGAGCGTGTGAATGTTCTGCTGACAGAATGGAAAGTTTACAGTCATGGCAGCAAAAACCCCTCTCATTTGTAAAGGGCTGCGTATAATACCGAGAAACATACCTTGCGGACCATAAAACCTGTCTATACCTATTATCCCTTTGAGGATGAAAATATATTGTTGATGGTTTACACTTTTCCTTTAATTTAGACATAGTATTTCATACGGGTCTGCGTTTCGGAAAATGCTGTCAGCTTACTGGTAAGGATAAAGGGTCGTATTCAGAGATCCGTTTTTTCATGAAGTTCTGTGCGTAAATTTACGCAATCTACGTTGATTTTACGCACGGAAGTCCAGCAGGCGCGGACTTGTGAATTGCACGTGGGAAGATCCGTACGCAGGGGCGTGTTTATAATCCGTGGGATTTAAATGACTATTTGAGGGTGTGGCGAGGACACGGTTAGATAGATACGCATGTACAGAAGTATTATACGCTCGGAAATACACACTTAAAGATAAGGTTGGGTCGAGGCATTCGTAAGTCGCTGTCAACTTGTCCGTGTGAGGGGAGTGTCAGGGGAGTTACCTTGCGTATATTTGCGTACTTTACATAAACGGATCTCTGAATACGGCCCAAAAATCCCCCTGACCATATGGACACCACACAGATGAACGTTTCTGTGCTTGTAATAAGACATTTTTTCAGTACACTAATACATGGGCAACCTGAGGCACTCCAGGTGTTGGGAAAACTACATGTCCCATCATGCATTGCTAGGTATCTGGTATAGCTATCCTGTTGGAGCATGGTGAGAGTACTGGTTGCATAACACCTGGAGTGCTGAAGGTTGCCTTCTGTCTACTCACGAAATTCTGATGCATGACCCCTACCGTAAGTTCCAAGGTGTCCTTACATAAAAATGGGGATGGATAGTACAGAGGGTGCTCACTATACTATCTGCATACCTCCCCACCAGGCCCACCAAATTATGGGGCCTGGGATGTCTTGACACCGTTGTCACTCCCCGCTAAGAAACTCTGTTTTCCAAAATTGGGACCTCCGCCGTTCAGCATACTTCACCCATTCACCTTCGGAAATGGTGATATCCCTCCGCCGCACCTCCGCCGCTGATATCACTGGATCAAGGGACAAGTGAGTAAACTATCTGTGCAGGGTAGGGAGGGTTAGGGTCAGGCTGTAGGGGAGGGAGGGTTACGGTCAGGCTGGAGGGGAGGGAAGGTTAGGGTCAGGCTGCAGGAGATGGAGAGTTAGGGTCAGGCTTCCAGGAAAGGAGGGTTGGGATAGTGAGAGGGGAGGGTTAGGGTTAGAATTAGGGAAAGGAGTGGGGGACTATTTTTACATACCGTTTCGGAGCACGGAGCTGTTGGAGCTCCGTGGATTAATTGCTATGCCTTCAAAAATCAGCCGTTCGGATCGGAGCCCCACACCCCATGACACTGCTCCCCCTAGGTGACTTCTCATGTCATTACAAATTGGTGGAGTGCTGCAGACCTGCAGCAGAGATCCATAGATGGCTGATGGGCAGGGTTGGCTTGTTTTTAGGAAGTCCACTCTATGCGTTGGCCTGATTATGTGTAGCCTCGTGCCGTTCTCCAGCAGCAGGTATTAGCGGTAGGAGACTGGTGGCAATGGCTCATCTGTCTGCTACTGCCAATACCTGCTGCTGGACAGCTAAGGTGAGTATCAGACCTCCTCATCCTTCCCCTTTCTGAGCATAGCCACCCCCTGTTGGTGGTCCTATCTTCCCTTCCCACTGGGCACATGAATTGTCCTCATTCTGCCCTGCCATCTAAAATACTCCTAGAGGATCGGCAACATCATCCCTTGTGCTGCATTCCTGATCTGGTCATTGCTTTTCTTGTTATCTGGAACTAGATGCCGAAATCCGAGCTTTCGGCTTCTATCTACATGTGCAAGCCACGTTTTACCACCTGATTAGAATTGTGATTGGTACCAGTGTTCTAATGCCAGGTGCGTCACACAACGGCCTTTCAATAAGTAGGCTCCTGAGTGAGGTATTGTCCAAGAAGGGGACGTTTCTATAAAGGGTCTCTGGAATGTTTACTAAAATAATATTATTGGATCCTGGAAGCCCCATCCACCCTTCTAGTAAACCCATCCTCTCTCTTATTTTAGGGCCAGTTTTGACACGTCTGAGATACCAACTTCTGCAAACCATAGTGGTAGCATCTGAACAGCTGTCTATATTTGTACACTGCTCAAGTGTCTTAAATGGGCTGTTGCTAGTTAAATGCATAGTTCTGAAATGTGTGCTTTATTGTGATACCTATTTTTCCTGCTTTGGCTCATGTAGACACATTTTGAACATGAACTCTATTTATCTTTAGTGCATATCCAGTTAGCCTATGGACAGCTATTCAGGAGGAATGACTGCTATGCAGAAAGAATGCATGCTTCCCTTAACTTGCCTCCTATACAGAGACTCTATCCTAAACACATCTCTCATGAAATTCTCTCCATAACTCTTAATAGCATATCATAAGTCCACAGACCTTTATTCACCTCCGTTTATAGATAACAGAATAGAAAGAAATTAACTTAATGGCTTGTGTCCGGGCAGCCTAAGATGGCTGCCGTCCTCCATTTTTTTTATGTGCTTTTGTGCAAACATGTTATTAATTCTGGACCAGATTCATGCTTAAGCAGCTCTGGCTTCTTAAGCGTGTAATCTTCCGGAATGACCTACTACGCATGCATAGTAGCTCATTTACATAATCTACGTGCCAGTTAGGTACGTAAATTGCCTCCATGCGCTCTTTAAAGACTTCTAAAGTCTTTAGTTACAAAGAGGCGGCCTAATGCCGCCTCAGGGAGTGTTTCGGTAGAAGTGGGAGGGATTTAGATTGGGTGGGGAGACGCATTGTCCATGCGTAGTTTCCTTCTTAAGAAGTTAGGAAAGCATGCGTTCTTTCTGCATAGCAGTCATTCCTCCTGAATAGCTGTCCATAGGCTAACTACGCACAGTAAGATAAGTTAGCCCTATGGCACTCTTAAGTTACATAAGGTACCTTAAAATGGGGGTTGGGTTAGGGGCAGGTCGGGTAAGTTAGGTGCGGATCTGTCCGCACCTAACTCACTCTTAAGTGTGAATCGGGTCCTCTCTGTGGATCCAGACATTCAAGACTAAGACTTGCCAATAAGCTATCTTGGTAGGAGCAGTGGATGTGGTAAAGAGCTCAGACTTTTTAAAATAGGTGCTTATGCTAATAATTGTGTTGAATATATACCTAACATATTATAGGACAGCAATCCCTGTGAGGACCTTATGTGGGAAACTTACTGAGCTTCAGATTGATGGTAACGACTTGAAAGTTGTACATTACAGTCTGTTATGTTGTTGATATGTTAGCACACTTCAACATATGTTTTTCAAAGGGGCATTTCCTCCAGTTGCTTACGCATGCAATTAAAGCCTGAAATCAATGCCAGCTGATACTTCAAAGTAGGGGACATTGGGGCTGATTCAGAGATGCAATTGCGAAAAGATCGCAAATATACGCATCTAAGGTTAAGATCTTAGCAGGTTCCAGCCCACTGCATAAAGAGTCACTCCCCTTGCAAACAGCGGTGGATCTTAAACTTAGACCACCATTGACTAGCTCTAACTCTGCGCTGGCAGTTGAGATCTTAAGTGAAGTAGTAGCGTATATTTAAGATCCCAGGTGTCAGCCCGCGCCCACTTTCCCTCATTTCCCTGCCTCCCCCCGCCCATTTCCATGCAAATCCTTAAGATCTTAAAGATTCGCAGCACTTAAGATCTTAAGTGCTTGCGATCGATTCACACTTACAATCTTAGCAAATTTACGCTCCTAACCGCTACGTACATGGCGTTGCACTATTACTACGCATGCGCAGTTTTGCGAATTTTCTAAGATCCTAAATATACGCTCCTAAGTGCCGTGGAAATGAATCAGGCCCATTATTATTTATTTAACCATGACTGATCGTGTTACCCTAAACTGTACTCAAGTGCAACTGCCATAGGCAGGTCCCGTTGTTTATACCGTCCTTGTTGAGGTACTCTCACCCAAGTGGCTCTTTTCTGAGAGACAAGTTTGAGTGGCAAGATCCTCCACCGTGGCAGAAAATAATCCAAAGTGGTGGTACCTGAGATATAGCTCATTCTCACCGGGATACATTTTTTGAAGATGACCACAATGTCATGTAAGTGTCCAGATGGCCCTAGCAAAGATTGTGTGTCTGGACAGCCTAATGTGCTTTTATGCAAACGTGTTATTAATACTGTGTAGAACCAGACGTTCAAGACCCAGACATGGCAATTAGCGTGGTAAGAGCAGAGGGTATGGCATGCTAACAATATGCAATGCTAGCCTCAGCTATGGTACTGAATGAAGAAGTACTTTTTTGACCTATCGAGCTTGGCAACAATCAATATAGGGCCTTTTGGATGCCTGTTGATCATTATCAAACAATAAATACCAGCTGAAGATACGTATTAGTCATGTGTTTTGCTTAATTCTTTAATAAATATAGTTGATTAAGAATTGTGTTGTCTCCTATAATTCCTGGTATTTAAGAAACCCTCAAGTTCCACAGGGAACAGGTAGAGGCAAGAGTGTCAGCAATTTTGCTAATGGAGAGGCAAAGCCACTTCCCCTCCGCCTGGAGTATGTGCTGCATGACTGCTGATCCAGACATGGAAAACGCCTACTTTTTGTAAGCAGCCACATCTCCAGGATGAATCTATACCCTCTGGATCCAGAGTCCCGTCCTGGTACTATTTTCCACGACGCGGCTGCACAGAGCAGGAAGTATAACTGCTTCTGCTATGTGGAAGGCAGGAGGTATGAGTGTGTGCTAAGCATCCTCCGTACTGAACAGACATCCACGCAGTCCACATTTTAGTGGTGCAGCGGTTTTAAGGTAGGGTCCTCTCAGCATAAGGCTGTACAAGCCAAAGGAGTGGCCTATCATAGCCTAAAATGAAGTTGGGATCTGGCATCAGAGCATATACGTATGGATCTGTCACCAAGTCATCAGATAAGGGCTTTTATAAACACACACACACACACACACACTACATGGACAAAAGTATTTGGCCACACCTACTAAGTATTGAATTCTGATGTTTCAGTCAGACCCGTTGCCACAGCTGTATGAAATCAAGCACTGAGTCATGCAGTCTCCATTTGCAAAGATTTGTGATATAAAAGGTGTCTTCAAGCGTGGTACTGTGATTGGATGCCGTCCTTTCCAATAAGACGAATCATGAAATTTAATCTCTGCTGGATTTTCCACAGTAAACTGTTTGTGATATGGTAAACGGTGCGTAAAAGTCGCCATCGCTCTGCTGAATCCATAGCTGAAGAGTTCCGAACTTTTACTGGCATTAATGTAAGCGCAGAAACTATGCGGCTGGGGCTTAATGGATGGGATTTCATGGCCGAGCGGTTGCATGCGAGCCTCACATCACAGTTCAATGCCAAACGTCGGATGGAGCGGTGTAAAGCACCGACACTGGGCTGTGGAGCGGTGGAGACGTGTTCTGTGGAGTGATGAATGGCGCTTCTCTAATTGGCAGTCAGATGGGCCAGTCTGGGTTTCAGTCTGGGTTTGGTGGATGGCGGGATTGCATTATGCCAGCTGTGGAGAGCTTTCCAACTAACTCCATTTTCAAGTATATGTATTGGAATACAATGGGCCAGATCCAGACCTAAGTTCTCTTTAGGTTCAATCGCATAACGTATTTACGCTATCGTAAGTACTTTGAACTCCCCTCGCTCGTACGTAGTTTACTCGTTTTACGTTTCCCAAACCCTACCTTAACTTTTCCAAGTACGGACGGACGGACGGACATAATGGATTGACGTACGGAACAGCCTAACCCGGCCCATGCTGTACGATTTAAATGTCTCCCTCTGCCCACAAAGAGTATTTCTGGGTGTCTTATGGTTGACCTGCCCCTTTGTTCGTATTTACGCTGAAGTTACGTTGCTTAACATCTGCGCGCATGCACGGAACATACAAAAAGGCGATTTTACGGCAGCAGCTAGCGTAAATACGCACTCATACGTAGCTCAGGATCTGGCCCAGTGTTATTACAGTCCTTGTTGGTGTAATGGTCAGGCGTCCGAATATTTTTGTCCTTATAGTGTATATATTATATATCTGTAATATATATGAAATACTATCATAGGGCCGGATCCAGACCCCCTCAGGCTTTCCCTATGTGCAAGGGTCTGTCAGTCCGCACTCCCCCTGTCAGATTTGTGGGGCTTACACTGCCATAGGGCACCCTTAAGTCACACAAGTGGATCGGTGATCCGCTCACAAATACCTGACCCCACCCTTACTGTGCAGTTTAAATGCTTCCTCCCCGGCCACCTTGGCGGGTGGAGCAGAAGCACAGCCCCTTTCCTCGGAATACCTAGGTTCCGTACGATAAAACACACGTAACATCTGGAGGGCGCACTTACACACTTTGCCTGTGTAAATGGGGTGATGGATGCAGGTCTGAATCCGGGCCATAATACTCAACTGATGACATGATGACCTGTCGACATAACAACCAGTAAGGTGTAAAATAATAGGTCGCTTTAACTGGATTCAACCAATTAAAATCAAATAGTGTTTGGCCAGGTTTAAGTTCTGTAAGTCAATATATTCCTTTTTTATTATCATTTAAAGGGAAATTACACAGAATTACACTTTTAAATGTCCTATGGTTCCAAAAATATCTGACCTCCTGTGATATAATTCTTCAGGCATCCAGCCTCTTTCAAACATGGCTTGTGCGTGCTGATGTGAAGAACTGACAGGCATGTGACACTCGGCTAAAACAGTCGTGTCCCTGTAATGCATCCTGAAAGATATAATATGAAGAGACGTTGTATGACAACATGTTTTTATTTCACTAACATGCAGTTACCATTCACTGCTGCCCAGACACTTAATTAATACACAAAAGGCACTATTAACCACATTATTTGCTTGGCTGGTAAGATAGCGCTACGGAAACTTTGGTAAAACATTGCGTTTTGTCGGTTTTGTGATTGCCAAGTCGTGTGATTATAATTCCTTTTTAATTGTCATTTTCTTTCCTGTAGACTTTCGGGGAATCGTCTTTCTAGTTGAACTGCATTTATCTATTTTAATGGGAAAATTGAAAATAATATTGATTTAGATTTATAGCGACACATTTAATTTCTGAGTACTCTTTGAAAAGGGTACATGAAGTTTGGACTAAGTATATTTGAGCTGTCACTTAGAGCCGTGTGCAGTTTGTCAGTGGTTGTGTTGATGGTGGTCCCGTGAAAGCCTTAATTAGCGCAGAATGCGAGCCTCTGTACTTCTGCCAGGGTAGATGAAAATGATTTTGGAAGACAGCCCAGACAGAAGAATTTGTCATAGGTTATACCAGTTCCAACTGTAATATCCCAGCAAACTGCAGGCAGACTTTATTCACCTAGTGTTATGAGATGCTCTATCTTACAGTTGTGTTATATTATTTTACTGTAGGAATGTGACGTCATTTTCATATCTTGGGAATAGGCAACACACTGAAGTCACACGTTAAAAACACTTGATTTTTATGGCTCTGTCCTAAATGGGTGATTTTTTTGGGGTATGATGTTTAGAGGTTTGTTCTGTCATTGCTGTTCTACTCAGAGGTGGATTTAGAGTTTTCTATCTTTTATTTTTGGTGGTTGTTTTTTTTTTATAGTGATTACTTTGAAACCATTCCCTGTTTTAGTATCTTTCCCCATACACTCTCTCCATGTTCTCTACAGCTCTCTCTTCCGCTTGTTTCCTTCTATACCCAACAATGTTCCATTTATACTACCTACACTTTTCTCCCCATTGCTGCTTCTTCTTTCCCAACTGCTCCCTCTATCCACTTCTTTCCCCACAACTCCCTCTATCCCCTTCTCTCCCCACTGCTCTCTCTATCCCCCACCTCTCCCTACTGCTCTCTCTATGCCCTTCTCTTGCCACTGCTTCCTTTATACCCCTCTCTGTGACTGCTTAGCACATACCCTGATGAGTAACCACTCCTTCACATCATAACCACCACACCCCTTGTCACTTTCCTGACCTTCCTTCCAAGCCTCCAATGTTTGAAGTTATGACAATTGTCATTTTATTTTTATCTTTTTAGGACAACCATTTTTAATGTGCAATTAGTACTGCTCTGCAGAAAGAAATATATAGAGCGTATATTTACAAAAGGAGAAAAAATAGAAAGCACCTACTGTATGCAAGTTTCCAATGTATTAGCAAAATTGCCAGAAACATCCACTTCTTTTAAAGTTGTTTCATGATCACTTATATATTTCCCTTCTCTAGAATGTTTTCCGTAGAACCTTCTTTGTCCTCTCTCCGAGTGTCTACAATTCCAATCTTGTCACTGTTACTATTCACTTCTAAAACACAAAGATATGCAGGACACCCAAATATTTACATAGCGTGTCTGCACCTACTGTAAAAAAATTGCTGTTCCAAACACTATAAACAGGTAGAGGACAAAGTATCTTTGAAGAGAGATCCAGTTTAATGTTCCGGGAAATGATCAAAATAAATACTCTGTGCTTGCAATATTGAGGCTGAGATGTTTTGGAAAGTTAAAAATGTTTGTGGCTACTTTTGGTTCCAGTTCCTTAAATAAACCTAAACATAAAGTAGTTTATTGTTTTTTTAAGGTAATTTGTTTGTTTTAGTTAACAAATTTAATATGTGATAATATAAGGGAACCATTTTGAATTGTTCTTATTTACATTATTCATCAAAACCATAGAGAAATGTTTTTTTTTTTACTTAAAAGATACATTTTTTGGGATGTGGTTAAAATGTATAATTCACTTGCAGGCAGCCATTTTGTCGATCTTATATTCATGAGAATTAAGCCATGCAGCCAATCAGTTAGCTAGGAACTAGTGACATCACTGAGGCTCTTTTGCAATGTTCTTCTACCTCCACAATATAATTTGCAGAGAATAACAGTTATGTTGCTGAATAAACGCAGTTTTTTCTAGTTTTATAAAAGAAGACTTTGTTTGTGGAGGAGTAAAATATGCTACGGCTGCCAACTATTGAAAGCTTCTCTGCGGGAGAACCTGGAGGGAATCCATAGATTATTGAGAGGGGCGGGGCTTAATGGTGCAGTTTATGCAAATTGTGTAATTAAGTCCCGCCCCCTGTTAATCACTCGTGTGTTCTCTGGTGTTAAATGGGATGGACGTGGCTTGATGACATAATCAAGTCGTGCCCATTCCTAGTAACTCTAGGGCTTACACTTGTGATTGATAGGGGGTCAGGGCTTTGGGGAGATTTGACGGCTTTCCCTGGATATTGGGAGAACTGCCCAAATTTCTTGAGTCTCCCGGATATTCCGGCAGAGTCGGCAACCCTGGAATATTCACAGGAGTAAAGCTGTTCACAGCAAATTATTAAGACACCGTTCAAGTTTACAACCTGCTGGGATACTGTCAGGAGAGATCATGTTAGGTACGTAGATTGCCTCCATAGTTAAGGAAGAAAAAGATGTCTGCACCTTACTCTCTTAGTTGTAAATACAGTCCATAAAATAAAAAAAAAGTTATTATTATTTAATTTTTTTTTTTTTTGACACTTTAAAAAAAATGTTTTCATTGTTTTAGTGCATTAATATTACAACTGAACTGTTTGTACTATTTTTAACCTTTTTTAACAGTTTAAAATACAGTGTACGGCAGTACTTTTGTGTAACGAATTTGGCCACATAGCTGCTTTTAGCTTTGCTGCTGTGTGCCTGTTTGCTATATGCCGTAATTGCTAAAAAACCAAAGGACACTGTTGTGTGTACCCTTGGGTCGCACATATCCCGCATTACTTTTTCAAACGCATCTACGGCACGCTTGATCCATGCCAATTTGTATTTACCTGTGGATCAAACCCTTTGTGTTCATCCCCCAATATTACTTTTTTTGTAATGAAATTTACCAGAAACCTTCAGTGACTTACCGCTAGGCTTCTAGGCTCTAATAATTTCCCATAGTTTACCAAATTTATTGGTTATATTGGGTTTTTCTCTTCATCCATTTGTACTACCCTCAATCAGTTAAGAAAAAAATATTTATTTTTTTAGCTATGTATTACAGTCCTGAGTAATACTGAGGACAGACTCTGTGTGGACAGAGTGACCAATAAGATATTTCCTTTTATTATCAAATTTTCTCTATTGAAACAATTTGATAAATGGGGACTCCTGTACAGTGCTGATCTGAACCATTAGCCAGTTTTTGTAAATTAACCAGAATTTGCTAAATTGTAAGTTTTTTTTTAAATTTTCCCTAGTCCTAAGACAAGGTTTACCCATAAATGCCACAGGAGAGGCATTCAAATAATACAAATGTTATTAAAATTCATACGTTATATTTATTTTCAAAAAATATTTCATAATCATGGATTCATATATTTTAATATTAATACAAGATTTATTATCATTACTATTATTATTACTATTTATTTTATTATTATTTTGTTATTTAATTTTTATAGGCTTTTGTTATGGATATCCATTGCATTTTTTTTTAAATGTTAATTCTTGGTTTAATATGGAAAACTTAATAAAATATCAGAACACTGTAAAAAAAAAATCTAAGAGACAGTAAATTAATTAGAACTAACCATCTGCAGTATAAATGCCTGATTCACTCTATTTAAATAAAGGGTAAACTAAATAAGGTCCAACAATCCCTGTGCCAAAGAGTAGCTGTAATCTACTACATGTGGGTATCTGGAACATAGCAATCATTATTACAAAGTCCTTTAAGGTTGACAACTAATGTTAACAGCTGACATGTTTGTAAGATGCTACAAAATTATAAACCATTGGATCATAACCATTTTATTTTAAGGTTCCTTGGACTGAATTGTGGTTATTTAAAGGAGTAGAACATTGTAGTCTGTGAATTTGTCCACATAATCTTGGCCCAGATTCACAGTTACGTAGTTTTTGTCTTGCGTACGTTGTTTAAAGAATTGAGCTACTACGCATGCGTCGTAGCTCAGTTCCTAAAACAACAAACGTAACATGAAAACTACGTAACTGTGAATCCGAACCTCTGTCTTTACTTTCCAAAGACTCCGATATGATTTACAAAAGACATTTATTTTTCACAGTGGTAGCTGTGAGAGAACATAATTTATAAAGAGCAGTAAAGAATAATATATAGGTTTATAGTGGGCACTTGTAGTCTGAGGTTTACTCAGGCAATAAAATAAACATTTATAAAAGTGTATAAAATGGTGATTGTAAAGGCTCTTAAAGAACTGCTCATAGATTAATCAAATTTTTTTTTATTTTTTTATTACTTGGGTCACTAAAGGTATGGTGGAGTAAACTTGTAGATTAGAAAAGTAGAAACCAATCAAATGTTAGTTATCTTTTTTTTTTTAAATAGAACGTGTGGGATAAATGAAAGCTAGAAACGAATTGATTGCAATGATCACAACTTCAAAGATCAACTACAACCATCTCGACTTTTTCCTTTGATAGAAGATTAGTAAATTATCCCTTTTTAGAAAGGTAGATAAGACCAGTGGTATCACTAGGATTGGTGTCACCTGGTGTGTTAATTCATGGTGTCACCNNNNGTGTAGTGAGTGGTTGCCCCCCCCCCCCCCATGGACCTCCTTCCATACAAGATCTTAGCAATGTTTTTGTACTGTTACTCTTAATTCATAATTCCTGTATATTATTTAGTGTAATGGCAATAATAGTGACATAAACTAGTAAAATAAACATTACACATTTAAATTACAATATCAAATGCAAAGCCTAAATGTGTTTACTCTTATATAGTTTAAAGTGGTTAAGGTGAAACCCCTTTGTATATGTTCAGGATACAGCCATCCAAAATGTTCCCCTTTCTTCTCTCTTTATGTCTTTAGCCATCCTCCCCTTGTATGTCTCCAGCCATCCTTCCCCTTGTATGTCTCCAGCCTTCCCCTTCCCCCTTGCATGTCTCTAGACATCCCTTCTTCCCCTTGTATATCTCCAGCCATCTCTTCTCCCCCTTGTATGTCTTAAGGCATCCCTTTTCCTCCTTTCAATTACCTTGTATGTCTCCAGTCATCCCTTCAGTCCTCTTGGATGCCTCCAGCCATCCCATAAACCTCCATGTATGTCTTCAGCCATCTCCTCAACCCCCTTGCATATCCCAGCAATCCCATCAGCCCCCTTGTATGTCTTGAGCCATCCTATCAGTGCCCTTATATGTGTCCAGCATTCAATTCACTCCTCTTGTATGTCTCCAGCCATCCTTTATACTCCTTGTATGTCTCCTGCCATTATATCATCCTCCTTGTATGTCTCTTGCCATCCTATCAGCCCCTCTGTTTATAGTGTAATGGACCAGCAAGGTATTGTGTCTGTATCTGCACTTCTTTAACAGTATTTACTATTTAATTTTTACTTTACAGTTCACCAAAGTGTCTGATAGAGTGGAAAAAACACTGATTTTTAATAATAACAATGTAAATTAAAACTTTATTTATTTTTCTTCGCAAAACAATGTACCGTTTTTCTAGACTACACCTGAATTTCCAATATTTATTTATATTTGACCAACCTAAAAGCATTAGAAGATATTACATTTCTTAACCTTCGTGAATCCAATCAGATACATTATTAAACCATATTGCAGCCAATCAGAGTATTACTATATTTTATATTATTATATTATTATGGGAAGCTGGTACAAGTGGTTGGGAAGAGGGTAAGGAATAGATAAGCAAAAATATGGGGATGTGGGGGTTTACATGTGGGTATTATGCATTTATATGGTGTGCTATGATCATTGTGCCATATATCCAATATTAAAACATAGGGTTATCCCGGGTCGTAAGGTGAGAAACCTGGGGTCCATAGAAAGGAGGAGGGGCTTCCATCTGGATGGGTGGGACTGGACTGGAGCTGGGTGGGAGTGCCAAGTGCTGTTTTAAGCTGTCAACCTCTTACACCTTTCTGACAGTGCAGGGGGAGTAGCTGCCACTGTAGCATTCGCAACCCTTGCACTCCCTGGAGCTATGCCCCTAGGGTTATCTTTTAGCCTTATTACATATTTCATTTCCATTTATTGAATGGGATCCGTATCCTATTGATCATATTCTCTGGCATGTGTGTATAATCTCATAGATTAGCAATTAGATATCATACCATTCCAATAGAACGTAATTGTCATGTACCACCACCAAATGTCTATATAGCTACCATTCACCCTATTTCTGGTGTGTTGATGTGCTAAAAATGATATTTCTTTTGTTTTATTTTCAGAAATATTCATTTAACCAGATAATTAACGCAGATGTTGGTATTGGCTGTCTGATTGGATAGAGACCAAGTGATAAACAAGTAGTTACTACCACATTACCCCAGAAGTCTGTTCACATGAAGAAACTTTGACCGATATCAGGACCTTTAAAGACTACGCTATAGCTTTCATCAACTGGTGATCTACTGACCATAAAGGAACGTAAAATATGGCTTTTTTTTGTTTTGGCAAAAGAACATTATGGAAGACTTCTTTGTGTACCAATAACAACCAAGTCATGAGTTATGAGGAACAGAAGAAGAACAATACATAACATGGCTTCTACTTCTGCTGACCATTTTACATGAATGTTATCTATAACAGGGTTAAAGATCTATTGGCCAACATGGAAAACTCTTCCAATATATTAACTATGCAACTTGCAGGCACTCACAGGACCTTGGAAATAGGACATGGACAAATAATGGAAAACTTAAAGCTGCCCAGGTAGGATCAAAGCATTTGCGTGTTGTTCTGTTCCGATATGTATGCTTCATAAATAACTCCATTTGGACCTCCACTCCAGGGCAAGATAATTAAATCCATGGTTTCATCCAAAGTACAATGCTTGCCTTGGTGTCGTCTTGCAGTGAGGAGCTATGTTGATTTTTGGTCTCGTAGACTCAAATTATTTTGCGGGAGCCTTGGGAAACTCTGTGAAATATAGATTTCAGACAGTAGGCAAAAATGTTATATTTTAGCTATTAAATATACAGTTAGACAATACAGTATATTAATTTGATGTTTTGGTCATTGTGAAAGTAATTTTGTTTTTTTTGGGATACTGAACTTAGAACATTTTGGCTATTAATGAAATATTAGTAACAAGAAACACCAGGCCGAACTAATATTCAATTATGTGAAATGTTTGAAAGTGTATATATATAAATGGAAGAGGTGCAGCCAAATGGAACACTTGCATCCTAGCCCTACCCTTAACCCTCTCCTGACCCTAACCCTCAACCCTCTCCTGACCCTAACCCTCCATTTCCCACAGCCTAAACCTAACCTTCCACTTTCTTGAGACATAGCTCTGCCACAGCCTTACCCTACCCTTCCCCTTATGTCCCAACCCTAACTCTCCCATCTTCAGGCCTGAGCCCGCCACAGCCTATCACTGTTGGGAATGGGCTGAAATAGGTACCCGTTCCCCGTAGCAATTTCCTATGTGCCGAGCATTTCGGCAATGATACAAGCCCCCATACAAACCGCATCCCCATTTTAATGTTTTAAGGCTTTCCCTAGGATTTGCAGCCTGTCCCTGCTGCCTATTAATAAAAAAAAGGACCAAATAGACTCTTCAAATTGCTCTGACATCAGGAGCCCCAGGGCCGGCATCAGAGGGGGACAGCCGGGACTACTGTCCCGGGACCGGAACTGATGGGGCCCTACCATCACTGCAGGGCCAATGCTCAGGAAAGAAGTTTCCTGCGCACCAGCTAGATGGTCTGCGGAGCCCTGTCCACGTGATGTCACATGGGGGGCGGGGCCCAACTGGTATGTCCCGGGCCCCAGAAATTCTAAACGCGGCCCTGAGGAGCCCTCTCAGAGATGTCGTCTGGCCAATAAAGGTTTAAATTGCCTTCTATTATTCTGTCTGGAACAATTTCCTACTCTTCACCCCCTTACTGTTGCCTCTTTCTTTTTCTGTCTCATTTGATGTTTTTTGCACCGTTGACAAAATCTCTGTTGTCTATCACAATGTATACATTTCCTCAGTCCTATCTCAAGTTTAATCTTCTGACATACCACCGTCAGATGTCTTTCTTTTATCAACTTTTAAGTCTGCTTTCTAGATATCACATTTTTCTCTGTGATGTTTTTTTGTAGACTGTGTCTTAACTCTGAAGTAAAAAAACATTCATTCTGTATAAAAATCCATCTCTTGCAACCCAGGAAACTCTTCACTTCCTCACTGTAGCTTGCAGATAAGTACGATACAAGTAGAACTGTCTCTATATCTGGGGGTAAACCAACCCCTTGTTCAATCCTTATATGAATTATGCAGCGATCAGTATAAATACTGTCTCAGAATTAATGTAATATAATATCTAGTTGTACTTCGACTGTCTTTGAGGATTAGAGTGCTGTATGTTGTTACATTTTTCCTCAGAGAACCAAAAAAAGATCATGGTTCAACGTGTAATGTCTGTATCAATAATCATTGTGTAATATGTGTATCAGTAATCATCGTGTAATGTCTGTATCAGTCATCATCGTGTAATGTCTGTATGAGTAATCATCGTGTAATATCTGTATCAGTAATCATTGTGTAATGTCTGTAAACTTGAAAAGCTTGATCACCTTGAACTACAGTCAGGGGTATCAGAACATTTTTAAGAGGGGGTTAAGATATCATTAAAGTCTTTTTCTCTTTACTCTTCTTCGGTGCTCACTGAGCTCTCTGGAAAATATCAACTTTAAGCTTCTGGGAGCTTCTTTCCCAACAGCTTCAGCAGAGGCATTTGGAGGGGAACCGGGCTGCAATACTCTGCAAGTCTGTATGACTGAAATCCTGGAATTTAGTAATATGGAGTAATAATTGATTTGCTTGCCGGTGATGCTTTAAAAATCGCTGCTAGGCAAATCAACTGATTAGACCAACTTGTTCAACTTGGATCAAACTGGATCATCACTCAACATTTCTCCAGATATGAGGTTAAACATCAGGATTGATTTAGTAGCATGCTAATCAAGCTGTTTAGTATATTAATTTATCCAGCTAGTATGTTAAACAGCCCAGTCAGCATGCTAATCATGGCCACTCCCACCACCTTGCTTCCCATCATCACAGATGTATAGTGTTGTGTGTATGAGCAAGCTAGCACAGAAGGGCTAACAGTATAAAACTTAGTGATGCTTATACAGAAATATGCACTCAATGTACTGGATTTACAAGCCCAAAATTTTTTACTTACGTGCCTGTTTTTCAGTTTATAGCTACTACGCATGCGTATTAACTATTTTAAGCTATCTATGAAGTGATTCGTTACGTAGATTGCGTACATGCAATCTTTAAAGACCGCGTGTACGCAATCTATGTAACGAATGCTACGTAGATAGTGTAAAATAGTAACTACGTATGCGTAATAGCTATAAAACTGAAATTAAAAATTTCGGGGTTGTGAATCAGCAGTTTAAAGTCCCTGTGTATGTGTTGTTTTTTTTTTAACAACCAATGAAATGTAAGCTATCATTATCAAGGAGGAACAAAAGAAATGTTAGCTGGCCTCTGATTGGCTACTGTGACTAATACCTTCACTTCTCCTTTTTAAAAGCTTGGTAGATCTAGCCTTTAATTAGTTAAAGCTCAGGGCCTAATTTCACTGTACTTTATGAATGAAAACCTGCAATGTTCTGACATTAGACAAGGTTACTGAGGTGAGAAGACGCCTGCAAAAAAAAAAAAAGATAGATATCTAATATCTCAGATTATCAGATGAAGATTTGCAGATAGAGACTTCCTGAGAAAAAAAAGTATATATATAAAAATAATACAAAGGTTAAACCAGGTAAAAAAAATAAAATAAAAAAAAGGAGAAACTCTGAGGTGAACACGAGAAAACTGAGTCTATTTTATGGAGCCCATCATGTGACTGCTTCCCCTCTCTGACATATGTCATGTAGTGGTTAATGGGGCAGAAAATCAGTCTTCCTTAGAGTACTCTCTGTAATCAACATCCTTTGAGAGATTAGGTTACCCTTTTTATATGCATTCCCACGCAGACTGCCAGAGAAATAGACATTGAAAGCGCCGGAACGGATTCGTAGGAATTAGCTCCTGTATGGACGGGCTCTTCCTCTCTGCCTTTTGAAATCATATTACCTCACTAGTCCATTTTGAGATAGGTAGGGATTACATGCACAGTGAGTTGGGAGTCATGGTATAATAAATAATAATAGTATAAAAGTATAATACTAAAGATAGCTATCAAATTTATTAGGAATGGGTCGTAGTGGGTAGTTTGATCTGGTTGTACCGTATCATACTCTCCAACATAACCCATTCCATTAGGTACAAAATACTCTGCTCCTCAGTTTCTAACTGTCAGTTACTATGGTAACCACCTTTGTTGAAGAGGCAAATCATTTTTTAAATATCAGTTAATTCATTTAAACCAGGTGAGTGACAGTTGGAAGCTCAGGAGCGGATTATATTGTACCTAATGGAATGGGTCATGTTGGAGGGTCTGCCATATATAGCATTGACTCAACTTTTTTTTTTGTTAAATAATTAACTTTAAATTGTAGGGTAAAGAGTAATATGTCTGATATTTGTGTGCTTTGTGCAAAATGAGTCAGTATTTCACAGTATGCAAAATAAATTATTAATCTGCATCACTTGAATAGCAACGTGTTTTGTTCACTAATTAAGGGCTGGATCTAGACCTTCAGAGGTCGGAGCGTAGCAGAGATCTGAAGCCGAATCCCTACAGAAACCAAACTGTCCTCAGATGCAAAGGTGTTCCGATAGCAGGACCCTACCTTAAGACAGGGTTGTTGATTTTTCATAGATGCCTGCAAGGGGACGAGGCTTAATGACGTGATTTATGCAGTTCGTGCCAGAAGACCCGCCACCCCCTGACTATTAATGCCCCTTTTACTTAGTTTTACTAGTGATAGGGGCGGGGCTTGATGGTGCAGTTTGTGTCATCAAGTCCCATTCTGCCCCTAGTAACATTAGGAATACTAGAGTTGCAAGACGGGGGCAGGACTTGAGGCCGTGGTTTGCCTCAAGCCCTCTGCAGGAGATTTGCAAGCTCACACGAGATACCGGGAGAACTGCCCGAATTTTAGGAGTCTACCAGATATTCCGGGAGCGTCGGCAATTCAGCCCTAAGATTTCTGCATCTCTCCCATGTAAAATGGGGACAGTGCTGAAGTCAACCCCCCTTCCCCCACAGAGCAAAAGAACTTCTTCTTCCTAAAACGTCACATCCCGCTGTCAGATTTTTAATCAGGATATAATTCTGAATGTAGGAGATCCAGTTCCATGCTGGAAAGCGTTGCGTGTGCCTGCGCTGCTTTCCAAAACGTACGTTTTTGATCCCAGTAATCGGAAAAATCATAGGAAGCCTGGATCTGGTCCTCAGTTACTAGTCCTGATTCTGTACTGAAGCAATTAGATTCTAGCTATCATTTTCTGGTTTGTACTAGTTAAATAGCAAGAGTCTGATCGGTTGCTATGGGCGACGCCTTTACTACCTTTTTTTAAAAAAAAGAAATGAAGAGGTGTCTGATAAATTTACCCCTTAATATGTTTTATGCCTGTATGCTGATTGGCTGCTGCTCTACCCATAATTGGACCAGCGTCTGGACCACACACTGAAAGGGTATGGTAATCATCCCCCTATACTGGGACCTGCGGCACCTTGGCTGTATCCATAACTGGGCTATTTCCACGTGGTTATCAATGTTAGGAAAGAGGGGTCATTGATCTACAGATTTATTATTATATTAGCAATTATATCCCACCACCAGCCATCTGTTGTGACTGGACGCTGGTCCGTCGAGCTCTTGACTGTTGTCCTGTTAGGTTGTGCTAGTTGCTACGGGATATAACTTATCCCAATTTATTCCTTCATAGCTCCTTCACCTTGGGAATAGGGGTTCACTCTTCGCCATTAATCAACTGTGACTGGCTGCTTCCCTGAGTTGTGGGAGATTGTAGGTTGTGTGGTAGTGAACAGCATTTAGCTCTAATCTGTTGGTCACAGGATACAGCAGACACAAGTCTTGAAAGCAGGAAGATGTTGTGTTGCTCTTGCAACCCTTATAAGGGCTGATAAACACTAGACCATAGTACTAAGTGGTAAGATGATAAGATCATACACCAGGTTACACGTTCACACTTGCGGTCTTCCACGGTTTCCTTTACCCCTCATTTTATGCTGCAGAAGCAGCTTTTCAGCCATGCAGGTCAAGGTATTTTTAGCATTGGCCCCTTTGAAATAAGATGGCCGCAGTACATGCTGGGAGAGAGGGGTAAAGAGAAATAATGCTGTGTCCACATAGACTGTTTTGGCTCATATTGTCAAACAACAGACATGATTTAAAGCTTTTACCTGCATAACCATTTTTAAATAAACCTTTGCTGCAATGTTATGCTCACCCACAAGGTGGCGCTATGTAGAAATATGAATGGGAATCATTGCAGTGAAGACCGCGGGTCAGCACGCACTGAAGTTTTCTCCAGACATTGCCGGTCGGAAAAATTAAGAGCTCCCAAAAATCTAATCCCATGATGCAATGCAGTTTCTGCAGAATTGTGAGATAGTATATACTGGTAAGATATCGGAAGTATCTGATGATTATCGTGTAATCGTCACGTAACCCTTCAGTGTGTACCCGGCTTAATATGAATCTACAATTACAGAACGCTGCAGCTCTGCTGATTCACAATGAGCTCTATATTTTACACTGCATCACTTGCAAAGAAAAAAAAGTGTGAGCTTTGGAGGAAGCTGCACTGAAAATCATTTAAATCTTAAGTGTTTCAACAGGAAGCGTAAAACTGATATATCAATTCCAAGAATTATGAGCATTCTGACAAAAAAAAGGGGCATTTTTGTTTCCTCAGAACTAAGTAATTCATAAATATTAACCTTAGGTTTTTATATAAAATGTTGTATTAAGTTAATGAAATGTTGGACTGTTACTTTGTGTTGTTTTTATTTTACTGCAACTTAACTTTTGTATCCTCTTTTGTGGAGTTCTCATATGATAGAGCAGTGGTCGCCACAGCTCACTGTTGCAGGTATCCAGGCAACGAGTAGTTAATCACGAAAGGTTTTGCTTTGTTTTCCCTGTCAGTTGCTGTT
>WWET01000163.1:590547-601353 GCA_011038615.1 Limnodynastes dumerilii | reverse complement strand
TTTCTGTGGAACATTGACTAGGTAATGTAAGCTCCATTGTCTGATCTCTGCAGCTAGCCGGTTTTTATGCTTTCTGAAGCCCTATTCCCACTTTCCCCAGCAGGTAGAGCTGCCATGCATGCAAGTTTCCCTGTGTTTTGGGAAAGGTTTAACTGAGCACAGTTGTAGCTCCATAACTTAACTTACACTTCAAAAGAGCGCACCTGTATCCCATACCTAAAATATTCCCTTTCATGCTTTTCATCGCTGATGTGTTCAAATCAGATTTCCATACTGCCAACAGCTTTTACATTGGCATAAACCAGGGTTTGACTGAGCGCCAGGTTACTAGAAATTCGGACCTGGTGCCCAGAAGGAAACAAAGAAGAGTCAGGGGCAGGTTTTTCTCAAGTTATGTCACTTTCATCTGTTATGAAGAGCCAGCCATCGTGTTGCGGAGGAGGAAGAGAGGAAAGTGGAAAAGGTAAGTGAACCAATGGGGTTGACAAGGGACAGGTAGCAGGGGGACTAATGTATGCAAATGTGGCACTAATGGGATCACTTGGATTGCTATTTTTGGTGAATATATGTCATTATTGTGGTTTGCGGTGGAGAGCATGGATTGAGAGAAGGGAATAAGCAATGATGAAGCCGATGTGAGAATGATAACATGGGATTGGAGATTAATGGAGAACCGTTTTTGCGCTGAGATCCGTGCGGATTTTTAGGATCGAGGTAACTGCGCATGCGTAGTAACTTTTTTATTTTTTTTTTTAAACTTTTTATTGAGTTTACACAGTAAAACTTACAGCATATATCATTAAGCAGTGTCAGCAAATGAAAGCATTTGTCGAATGTTACATTCATCAGTCCATGGGAAAAAGAGAAAGAAAAGAGTACATCTGTCGGGCCCGACTGGCCATGCACAAATCACATCCCCCAAACTGAGAGCATTTCAAGCATGACAAAGCAAATTATACCTGTGTGTTTGCTCTTATGGCACCACCATACAAAACAATACATGCTGGACATAGGTATGGACATACATGAGTCCAATCACCCCTTAGCGACCATTATTATAATTATAACTTTCAAGGGAGATGAAACCGCAACATTAATAGAAAATAATAAACAAGCATGCGTAGTAACTTTATTTATGTTGAATTTACGCACGAAAGTCCATTAGGCAGGTACGTGTGAATCGCACTTGGGGACATATGTACGGAGGGGCGTGGTTGAAATCCGTACAGACATAGTTACGTGAAAGTGGGTGGGGGCAGGCATTTAAATGAAGATTTGAGGGCGCGGTTAGCTACATACACACGTACATAAGTGTTATACGCACGTAAATGCACACGTAGAGATAAGGGTGCTCTATGGAGGCGGAAGTCACCGAATACCGGTCCGTGTGAGGGGAGTGTCATGGGTGTTGTCTTGCCACGTACGTGCGTATAATTGCGTACCTTTAACTAACAGATCTGTGAATACGGCCCTAAGGGGTTATGAGCAGGGACATAACAACATGGGGTGCCCGTAGGAGATCGGGGCCTTGGCAGACGATTCCAGTGCACTGTAAGCAAGCTGACCGCTAAAGCAGCGCTTGGCATTCCATGTACGAGTGGTGTGCGGCGGTCCCGCCCTGCTCCACCCATTCCCACCCACCCAGACTTATGCCCCGCCTCCTTGTTATGGTGTCAGAGTCTGTCACCTTCCGCTCCTAGTTAGATGCAAACTTCTAACCTCCTCTCCAACCAGAGGTAACTTTTAAATATCAATGTCCGGATTCACAGTTACATAGTTTTCGTCTTACGTACGTTGTTTTAAGAATTGAGCTACTGCACATGCGTGGTAGCTTATTAACAATATCTACTTATCATTTCTGTACGTAGATTGCGTAAGTACGGTCTAAAGACTAAAACTATGTAACTGTGAATCCGGACCATTGTTATGTCCCAACATGGGGACGAGGCGCAGCGGCAAGCCTTGCTTACGTGATTAGCGCTCGATGCGCCAATCATAGTAAATGGAGCCCAAAATGTTGCGTTGGCAAATTTCGCATTACCCCGCAGTGCACCCTTGCCGAAATAATGTTTGGCAGTTTCACTTTCGAATTACACACAAACGCGCGATTGTCCATATATTATTTTTCGTTGAAGCATCAGCTTCCCAAATTTTTAAACAGACTTATAAATACTCAATCAAACTGTATACCCAAAGTGTGCTGTCTGTACATTACCACCAGACGGTAGTTCAATACAACTGAATAGGGAATATTACAACCACAATCAAAACTGAACTGAGACAACTGTAAATTGTGTTTCTGGGGGATTTCCAGACTAGCAAAGTGATACAGGACATTGATAATATTGAATTCTTTGTTACGAAACTTAAGTCTCTCATAAGTGATTTTCGATTTTTGTGTTAAGTGTTTCTTACCCATTTTTGAAAGATAATATTGAATGTTTTAACATAACGCTTGTCAGGTCATTACCATAAAGCTCCTGAATGGCCATCTGGGTACAAGTGATACGTGACTCTTTTCATGTATAGAAACCATTCTGCAGATTCTACATTCATTCACATAAAAACACCTTCATCTGCTTGCCCATCTGTCGGCCATTTTGAACCTCCCAAGATGCTTTGCAGCATAACAGACATTTACCCCATAAAACAATGCAACTCTTTAGTTCACATCACGTTTGCTTTCAGGCATTGAAATGGAGAATTACAGTTTCACGTTGTCTGGAATGTTTTCCTTAAGAAACCTCTTCTTTTTATTTCTTTATCTCTTTTGTTTCTCTCCCAGGGCATACCTGCCAAGCAGACGGGCTCCCCGCTAAGCTTTGCATGTGTGTACCGTGGAATGTATGGGAATGTAAACTGCAACGCGACGCACGGTTGTACACTCTGATCATCGACACAATGCTTTTAAACACCAATATCTGTCAGTGCCTGAAACTGTAAAGAGTCTTTTACATTACAATATGTTAACTGGGGCAGCAGCGTGTTAATCATTATTTTAGAATTTAAAGCAAAATTCAGTTTCACCAAACACAAAGTTACAAAGATTTGGCCAATTTATTGATTTGTAAAAAATCAAGAAATTGTGAGGCAAAAAACCCAAAAGTTCAGTATACTATTAATGACCCTGATGCACACTTAAGAAGCTTGTACTTCCGAAGTGCTTATTTTCCGGAAATGACCTACGACGCATGCCTAGTAAGTCATTTACGCAATCTATGTACCTCTAAAGACAGCGTGGAGTCGTTTAGTTAGAAAGAGGCGTGCTGATGACAAGTCCAGGGTGTTTAGTTAGACGTGGAAGGGGGGAGGGATTTAGATTAGCGGGGGGAGGCTGGGAGAGGCAATGGGCCTAATCCAGAGCTACGCTGGGGCCACTGTCCGTAACTACGGCCAGCGCAGTTCTGGTGCACTCCCCCTGTGGCCGGCGTAATTACACACTGTTACGCCGGCTGAAGGCTACCCTAACTTCAGCCGGCGTAACAGTGTGAAATTCCACCGGACCCAGAAGCGTAACTGGTCTAACCCTCCCTCCCTCATTTACTTACCTTCCCCCGCCTTCCTTCCGTAACTGTTGCATAGTTACGTCGAGGAACGCCGATCTTACGCAGCCGCCCGCCGTTAAGCACGGAATTTGCAAACTTAAGTACAACTCAAATAGCGTATAAAAGTTACTACACATGCGCAGTGCATCCGTTCTTAAATATACGCACCTAAAATCATAAGAATTCTTAAGTGTGAATCAGGTCCTATATCATTAATGGCACTACATTAGAAACTACTGAGGAGGAAAGGGATCTAGGAGTCATTATTTCATGTGACTTAAAGGTTTCCAAGGTAGCCAAGCAATGTAACAAAGCAAAGAGAAAGAGTCAGATGCTTGGTTGCATAGGAATTAGTAGCAGAAAGAAAGCAGTAGTAATTATAGGTCATGAGTACAGCTTGCACTGGAATACTGTGTCCATTTTAGAGGCTATGGACCTGTTTCACGCTTCCTCCTAAATTCCTCTGCGGAGGCTCTCACACAGAATTGCTGATCCGCAGCCCGCTTGTAGTAGAGCAGGGCACTTCCCCCTTCTCTCCTATGTGCGGATAGCGGATCCGCCAGCAGAAACCTACCTGAAGGGTTTCCATTGCGCAATACTGAATTGTACTTAAGGACTTATCCGAGCCCTTACTGTACAATTTAAATGTTTACGTAGGGCATGGAAATCTGCAGGAGTTATATGAATAAGATCGACATAAATACATTAGAGACTGTGCAAAGAAGAGCAATTAAAATGGTGCATGGCCTGTGTCACACAACATATACAGAGAAAGACTAGAGGAAATAACATGTATAGCTTGGAGCAGAGAAGAGCAACTAAAATGGTGCATGGCCTGTGTCACACAACATACAGAGACAGACTAGAGGAAGTCATCATATATATCATAAAGGGACACATATCAAGGGGTGTGCCCAGGCACAGAACAGATGTATTGGGACAAGATGACGTGTATAAACTGGAGGGCGGTAGATTCAGAGGAAATGTGCAGAAAAATGACTTCAGTGAAAGGGTGATAGATAAGTGGGAAACCTCCCATCTGAGGGGGTAGAGGTAACACAGTAGAATAGTTTAAACATGCTTGTAAGGATATCCTAAATCTTAAATTAAATTGAGGGTGAAATAGCGTCTAGCAGGGGCGTTTTAAAAAGACAGGACTGTCCCGCGTTTTAAGAATACAGGACTGAGACAGGACTGTCCCGATTTGCGGACCTTAAAAGGGGCGGTGCCTAACTGTGCGGTAAGCTCCACCCCTTTTTCGTCCAGCAAATAGGGACAGTCCCACCGCAGGGGAAGGAGGGCTCATTCGGCATCTGTTTCTTCCCTCCAGAAGATCTTAGAGGGAAGAAATAGATGCTGAATGGCCCAATTCTGGATGCAGGAGAATGTCACAGGGCCCCTTGTTCTGAGGGGCCCGTGTGCACTGCACACCCTGCACCCATTATGGATACACCTATGCGTCTAAGGTCAGTATGGTTTAAAATAACAAATGGGCAGATCGGATGGGTCATGTGGCTCTTATCTGCCATCATGTTCCATATTTATATGTTACTTTTTCTCACGAGTCACTGTAAGGCACTTGAAGGGGGTATCATTGTCCACTTTAATCTTTTGCATACCCTCCAACATGACCCATTCCATTAGGTACAAAATACTCTGCTCCTCAGTTTCTCTAACTGTCAGTTACTATGGTAACCACTTATGTTGAAAAAGGGAAATATATTTTTAAATATCAGTTAATTCATTTAAACCAGGTGAGTGACAGTTGGAAGCTCAGGAGCGGATTTGTACCTAATGGAATGGGTCATTTTGGAGGGTCTGCTTTTGACTGCATTTCAAAAATCTCCATTCAGTTTTGGATACAATTCACTTATTTAATGGCACAGAGGGGAATGTTTTTCTGAGGGGTATTTATGTGCATGTTTTCCCCAATCGTTTTCTGAGTCAAATGATCTGTAAAAAGTCCTAGTGTGAAGGCAAATAAGTATTATACAATTGATTCATGATATGAGCTAAACTAAGACAAACAGAGTCGGTGACTAAAATAGGATTCTCTGGTCCCTTTTTCGAAATGACAGTGACACTGTGTGAGTGTGAAAGACACATCTGACAATTACACCCAGCTGGGCAAAGAGTCTAAGGGAAATTAGATCCAGGGGCCAGATTTACTAAACTGCGGGTTTGGAAAAGTGGAGATGTTGCCCATAGCAACCAATCAGATTCTAGCTGACATTCTCTAGTATGTAATAGGAAAGTGAGAGCTAGAATTCGATTGGTTGATATGAGCATCTCCACTTTTCCAAACATGCAGTTTAGTAAATGTAACCAATTATCTAATTATATTCACTTAAATAATACTGCGTTTCATTTGACCTATGCATAGATGTTGTTGTTAATAATAATAATCATTATTTTGCTTCTGTTCAGTGAGATCATTTTATTTAGCAATTGGTTTCTAACCCAGGCCTAGAAAACCTGTAGCACTGCTTGTGAAAACTACAAGTCCCATGATGCTTTGCCAAGTTATGCCTATGCTGTGGGAGAATGCTGGGAGTTGCCAGTTTTCCAACTCCTGCAGGCTCACAAAAACCACTACATTTAGTAAAAGATATTGAAATTGGGCGTTTTGGAGTTTGTTTTGCTTTATGTTTGTAATATAGGAGTATACTATTGAGGTTGATTAAGTATGGGCCTCACAACACAGAAGGGAAAAAACGTAACAGGAGAATATATAGTAGATGAAGTAAACATTTTGAAGGTATCTCATGGTTGCCGACTTTTGGCAGCTTCCCTCCGGGAGATCCCGGAGAGAGCTAGCGACTCATACAGGGGGCGGGGCTTAATGACGCGGGTTATGCGGATTGCGTCATTAGGCTCCGCCCCCTGGCTCATTCGGACCCATTTTTACTTGAAATAGGGGTCGGGATGGGGCTTAATGCCGCAAATTGCATCATCAAGTCCCTTCCTGTGCCTAGCAACACTAGTATACTAGTGTTGCTAGGCAGGGGGGCAGGACATGAGGCCGTAGTTTCAGTGAAACCACGGGCCTCAAGTCACTTGCGGGAGATTTGCTGGCTCTCCCGGGATACCGGGAGTACTGCCCGAATTTCGGGAGTCTCCCAGACATTCCGGGAGAGTCGACAACCCTGAGGTATCTTCCCCTTACTCTTATTCCTGGATTTACTTTTCATTTTGCCATCCTTGGCTGTGTTTGTTGAGTATTGTCTGTGGAATCTTAGTGGGTTGGGTCCGGTTTCACAGATCCGTGTTTACTGAGTGCGCGTATTTATGCATGTACGTGGCAAGGCAACACCCGTGACACTCCCCTCGCATGAGCGGGTTTTTCGGTGACTTACGCCTCCATAGGACACCCTTATCTCTACGTGTGTACTTACGCGGGTATGCTACTTACGTACGTCCGTATCTTACTTACCGCGCCCTCAAAAGCCCATTGAAATGCCTCCCCCGCCCACTTTCATGTAACGTCGAACGTAGAAGACAACCATGCCCCTCTGTTAGTATGTCCCTAAGTGCGATTCACAAGTCCGTGTGTAAAGGACTTACGTGTGTAAATACGCACGCAATCCGACGCAAAAACGTATGTGTGAATACGACCCTTGGTGTGTATAGTGCCAGTCTGTTCAGTTGTTGTGAATACAAGACACGGAGAGAGCTAGAGCAGGCACACCTTGGCCCCTATCTAGACTTAATAGTGAAATCCATACTTTGCGGAGGCTAACTCTGTACGTAGGAGTAAAAGACACACCCCCTGCACTCCTACGTATGGAGGATAGATCCGTGGCCAGAACCCTACCTTAAGTATCCCATCGCATCTCTCTCTGAATACTGAATTGGGATGCAGTCGCCACTGGGAACATGCTGTATACGAAATAGAGACAGTCGAATGCTAATTTTCGCCTGTCTCTAATTTGAAAATACCGCTAATTAGAAAAATAAATGAATGAATACGTAAGTATGATGATCGCCATATTTACCCAACAATTTATTCAGAAACACCACCGAAGACCCTTAGCACCGCCCTATTGACCGAACAGGTGGAGAGTCTTAGGGTTAGGCTGCTTGGAAGGGGAGTCTTAGAGTTAGGCTGCGGGGAAGGGAGTCTTAGGGTTAGGCTGCGGGGAAGGGAGTCTTAGGGTTAGGCTGTGGGGAAGGGGAGTCTTAGGGTCAGGCTGTGGGGAAGAGATTGTTAGGGTAATGGAAGGGAAGGGTTTTGGTAAGGATTAGGGTAAGGGTAGATTACTCACCATTCGGCGTCGAGACTTCATTCCAGGGATGATCGATTGCTTTCGATAAAGGGCTGTTCATGCTATCAACTTACACCCTGCTGCCTCATACGCAAGGGCTTAGCCAAGCAATTACCGTACAATTTACTTTCCTAGTTTTAGACTATTTCCGTACATGAAGTATAGAAATAGCCTGACATTAATAATTCAAGATCCAGCCCCGTGTTGCCAAATAAACATCTGAACATATCGGGTAAACATCAAGGGAGCAACCTAGCGCTGGTGAGGATTGGGTCCTCGCCATTACAGGGTTAATCATCAAGCATTGGAAACATCCCATGATGGCCGTCCCTACACCATCGTATGGAATCCATTTTGGGCCCCCAACGCATGGATGCAGAAGTGTTAATCGGACTATCTTTCGTCTCCAGAACCTCTTGGATTGGAGCCAAGCAAGTCATCTGTCACTGACTGATAGACAAATCATAACTGTGTATTAGACAGCTGACTATGGCCTAGAGCTCCAACTGTCAAGTGTGTTGGTCTCTGATCTGTCATCCGCCTCTTACCTTTCCTCCCCCTTCCTCTGGTGTCTGTATTTTTCTGTGTGTCTTCGGGCAAAACTGAATAGAGAAACAATTTCTTACAATATGTAAAGCTTCATCTTCTGCCAAGTCGTATGGATGTTTTTTTTCTATGTTTGATGTGCGGTATGCTGTGTTTTTTTTTGTTCTTTATTCCGTCTGATCATTCCATTGCTACATTTTGTAGCATCGTTTTTGTGTATGCTCTGTGTGAAGTTGCAATAACAGCATAGACGGAGGCTCTACCATTGATGTTTCCTCCTCATCTGTTGTCAGAGACTGCCCTAAGTTATCCAACGCAATCGTGTAGACGTTCCTGGAAATACAGGAGTATAGATGGGTCTGTATGTGTTACGATTGGTTAAAGCATTTTCAGCCGCAGCTCTGAACATGCACAGTATGAAAAAGCGCAATTCAATTCCACCGCACAGGAGGAGAAATAAATTAGGAAGTCAGGATCCGGTGATCGGAAAGTAACTGACATAGAAACCTCTTTTTGTTCTGGTACTACAGTCTATTATATGAACTAGAGACACTACAGTAAGGCATATAATAAACGAGTGTAGTTCCCGTTCCGAACTGGGTGGGCAATTGATTGCTATTCCTTACGAGGCATAGCATTCGAACCATGGAGCATCAAATTCGGTGCTCTAAAAGGTAAGTAACTATCCCCAACCCACTCCCTAACCCTCTTTAATACCGCATATAAGCAATCTACGTAACAAAACAATACGTAGATGACATAAAATCGTTGCTACGCATGCATAGTAGCTATTCTCAGTAATTTACGGACGTATGTGTAATACATCCGCGGTTGTGAATCCGGGCCAGCATTTGTAAGTTCTCTATTTCAGCTATAAGGCAACATGAATAATAATGATTTAATAAAACATTGTTACTTCTCTTACTGCGTCGGATTCAGATGTGGGCGGAGTATTTACATTTTATAGTACAGGCGAACTGCTAGACCTCCTTCTTTCCTCCTTATTTCTTGGCCTTATTATTTTAACTTTTTTAAATGGAATTTTAAATAAATCAAAGTATTCAATATTACTGTTTTATAGGTATTTGCCTAAGTTTGTTTACAACGACATCCTGCCTTTTTATACTAAGTATCGGATTCTAAACTCAGCTGTACAGTTAGTGATAGCTTTCTGTGTCTGATGCTGCGTAGCAAGTTACTGAATAAGAATCTTTGAATGGTTTCAATCATTGACCGTGTTGTGTTCTATGCGCAGACACCCAGAGTCCTTTGCAGCGAGCGAGTGCCAAGTTTCTGATCTCTGGTTTAACACAAAAGTTCACCCAAGCAAAGGGAACACCATATTACTTACTTGAGGGGGCCTTTATTTTGGTCTTGGCCCCCAAACCCTAGCAGATTCTGCAGCTAATCCTAGATGAATTCCAGGTGGTTTTAAAAGAATCGAGTAAGTTCTGTATGTTTTTCATTCACAAATTTCCTAATTGATGGATGAGTCATGTTTTGCCTCTTCCAGAAATCTAAGATCACCCACAAACATAACAGTTCATTGTGTCTTGTCTCTTTTGTACTTGCAAATGTATATTTGTTTCATTGTGGGGTTTTTTTTGTTTTGTTTTTACACAAAACTGGGGGTAAATGAACGGTCCATATTCAGAGTAACAGACGCATAACATATACGTCCGATGTTTCGCGATTTTTACTGCTGTGCATGCGTAGTCAATTTTTTAACGCAATCTACGTATCTTTTTGTTAGGTAGATTGCGTAAATGCAGTCTGAAAGACCGCATTTACGCAATCTACGTAAGAAAACAAGAGAACATGTATGTTATGGTACTCTGGTACTCTGAATACGGGCCTATATTTGTGTGTTCTGAGTTAAATTAAACAGAAGAAAAACTTAATTATACTAGTTAAAAGTCCTTCCAAATAACAGAAAAAAAATAAGAGTACGTCATGTTGGACCGCTTAGGATGCAGTTACCGCTGCGAAAATGTTGTTTACATATTAGAGATTCAGCAGTGTCTTAGGGGAGGGGAGTCTTAGGGTTATGCTGCAGGGAGGAGAGTCTTAGGGTGTGGCTGCAGGGAGGGGAGTCTTAGGGTTATGCTGCAGGGAGGAGAGTCTTAGGGTGTGGCTGCAGGGAAGGGAGTCTTAGGGTCAGGCTGCGGGGAAGGGAGTCTTGAACTTCTATCTTTAAAATAAAAATCAGAGAATTAGTTACAAATATCTGCAGATACGTGATAAGCTGTTCGCCACTTACAAGGCTTCTCTGCTGAACAGTCCTAACTCTAATCTTAACTCTAAATAGAGCCCCAACTTTGGGTCACATATCCAATATCTTTCTAAACCAAGAGCATACCTCACATGGAGATTCCCAGGTCTCCCAAACTGCCACTCTGAGACCGCACCCCCTCTCAGCTGCAATCTCAGAGAGACTTTAAACCACATAT